>JAUBNQ010000017.1:7618257-7630707 GCA_032353495.1 Ctenopoma kingsleyae | reverse complement strand
AAAATCTGAATATAAGAAAATGCACTCAATTGGTGGTCTGAACAGATGTACTGTAGGGCTATTAGCGTGAGTGTGTGCATAAAATTAAAGAACAAGATGACTGACTACCTAGATCTGGACTCAGCCACACTGTAAGTCACTGATGTGTTAGTAGTGTAAAGGCAGAGACAGCCCTGCACCCACACAGCTGACAAGAGTCGCCAACACCTCACTGCCTCTCATTTGTCACTTGCCAGCCAGACAATGGCAGCACGGCCTTGTGGAGTAGCACCGAATGTGGGCAGCAAAAAGCTTCTTAGATAGAGATGAAGGTTGAAAAAGAGTTTGGAGTAGGCCATAAATGTCTCAGGGAGATGTTGAGTTGGGGGATGTGGGGCAGTGCTGGATTAAGATACAAGCAAACACCACTTGTAATGATTAATGCAGTCAGTGAGAATTAAATTCAGAGCAGGAACATTACCCAAACACAATTAGTTCTCAAGAACAAACATCACACTCTGCCCTGAATGTAGATTCATTGCCATATCATTGTGAGGGAGTAGCCATCAGAAGTCAAAAGGACTCTGGAGGTAAAACTTAACATGTCTGACATGGCTCTCTAGAGAGTCAATGTTACAATTATCTGTCCCTATCCCACCTTGTAAAGTACACAGAGAAAGCCCTTAAATGTGCCCACAGCAGTAGGGGTGACCAAAAGCCCTGCTTACTGAACTGCAGGTCTGCCCAAGTTCTTGCTTCTAAGCGTATAGTCATTAACTGAACTCCTCTTCCACCTATTCTCTGACGTAATGGTAGAGAGGAGACACAGAATACAGTCTCCTCAGGCTTGTATTATCTAGCTTTCACCCCTGGCGTTCTCAGTTTGGTAGTGTAAATATTTCATTACCACATAATTGGTTGCTGCTTCAGGCTACGCAATAAGGCAGTGATAGCTGTAACACTGTATGTTTTCTGACTATCCTGTATCCCTTTTTATGTAAAATTCATAGATCTCGTACGGGGAAATGTTTAGTTGTTCGTGCACTGCCCTCACACAAGCTCGCTAGAGACACCAGCTAATTAAGAACAGTGATGATGTGCTCAGCCAGTGTCAATATTTAACCCAGTCTTACGCTGCTATCTTTTTTAGCAGCACAGCACTGACAAAAGGAGCAACATGGCCTTTGAGAGGTCCTCTCCTTAAAATGAAAATTAATGAGTGGGGTTGAGTGGAGGTGAATATACAGAGTGGGTCTATATGTGGGCTTATTTGCATGGAACATGAAGTACCTTGTTGGTGTGAAACGGCTGTTGAGAGTTCTTCAAGCAACTCATTCGCCAAACACCCACCAGTTTCACCTGTCAACTCTTCCTAAAAAAGGCTGAGTGAAAAAAATGTGTGAAACCTGACATTGCACTTTTGATGCAGATTCAAAAGTAGAACTTAAAAGCTTCAATAATTTTGGATTAGTGTCAGGGTCAATACAATAATAAAAAAAAAATCATAAAACACAATTCTTGAACCTTCTTGTTCACTCACCAGTAAGTCTTTAAGCTATTGTCATTTTGAATTAGAACCCTATATAATTAATATATATAATTTTTTTTCCCTACTGTAGCCTTTGACCTGTGCCCACAGGGAGATATGTTGACACTCGTGTTGAAAAACTGTGCTCTGTGCAGTGCCCCATTCTTTCCCATGAGCATTGAACGCTATCAGTAATACATATGGGCCTTGCTAACACAGATTTCTTAACAGGGTCATTCTGTTCGGCCTGCTCATTAGCCAAAAGAAAAAAAAAACATAACTCCACTTTCCATAGAAATGAAACAAAAGTGCTCATTGATCAGATTGATCAGTGCGGGGATCAATAACCTAAGCCCTCATCATTCCCAGTGCAGCATAATTGCAACTGAAATATAGTTGTCATCACTGAAAATCAAATACAGACGAGACTAATTGGAAGAGGCCTATTGCTTTGGTCATGCTGAAAAAAGCTTTACAAAGCCCCAGAAAGACTTGTGATGGTCGGTCATTGGAGCTTCCCAAAATAACTGCTCATGCCATTAGCAAGTGTCACCATGGAGGTCACTGCGCTGGCTGCCCATTTGGGGACACTGAACACGGGGCATAGCAAGTTGCCACACAAGAATTCTTTTATCCTGTCTTGTGTAACTTGCGCACATAAGTTATAAGATCACATTAAGTCCGAAATTTGTAAGACAACTTGTGATTTTAATCTAATGTTTTGGAGGAATGTCCTTATTAGACAATTTGTGGCTGACCTCTGTGTTAAACAGTAGTCAGAAAAAAGATAATTTTCCACTCCAGTAGTTGAGCATTGTAGAGACATTTAGAGAACTGGTAAAGTAAAGAGAGCCTGATACAACCTGATAATTCACAGGCTGGCATCACAGCCAAGCTGCCCTTACTGGCTATACCATATACACTGCTCAACCGTGCAAAAAATCTCAAACTATACTTCAAAGCGTACCACTTTTACCCTTCCTGTTTATTGATTAGATAGAGCTCTTGTTCAGTAATTGTGCAGTAAATCAAGCATGGTGAGCACTAATCTCAACCCCGGGAGGAAAGTGTTAAAGGTAAAACCTGCTGAAAAGTGCATAATTATGGTGCTGTGTTCAGTCAGGAGAGAGGATATACTCCTCCCTCTCACATTTCTCACTCACTGCCTCCCTACACGACCAGAGGCAGCAGAGAGAGGGGTTGGCAGAAGAGCAATGGGAAGTGTATACAGTTTCTAACCCTCCCTCACTCTTTCAAATCCTTCTCCCTCTCAGCACATTCCCAACCAAAGCGCCGGGGGCGCCATGCTTGTAAAGAAACCACAGCCTTTTGAGTGCCTCTTGTATTTACAAACGGAGGCATGTTGGAATCAAAGGCATTACCACATGACATAACACATTAAACAGTTGGCAGATTGAAAATTTATAGACTGAATAGATAGTGAGTGGGGTAAACAGGAATGTGTCATTGTTGCATCAGTTTATCTATCTATACTTGGTACGAGAGCCAAACTTACCTAAACCAGAGTACAGGATAGGAGTCAACTGCTGCAGCTCCCTCCTTTCCCCTGCTTTGCCTTCCCTCTTAACACACAGCTCAGGCTATACTCCAGGTGGAGACAGCTATCACTTTCCCATCAACTTCCTGTTCCTCTTGTCTCTCCGCCCCCCTTTTCTCTCAGCTCTCTCACTCCCAGCTGCACAACTTGGTTTTCTGTGCCGTGTTTGAAGAAATACAAAGCTGTATCTTTTCCTCCAGCATTTGAAACACTCAAATCTGCAGATTTCTTCTCCCCTTATCCATACTTCTCTTATCCGTCTCCCCCAACATTCTCCCTATGTTGCTGTTCTGCCTAATCTCACCTCAGTTTTTATTTCACCCTCATCAGCAGGGACCTAAAAATAAATGATAAATGGAATATGATATTTTAAAGTCTTATGTCTTATCTGCTCTTACCGGGGAATAATAGGGTAGTTAATCCTGCAGATCCTACTCAAATTGATTAATCAGCACATGCGGACAATCAAATAAATGATTAATATTCCCCAGTCCTGTGGTCGGACAGTTACCCCTGAAACCATCAGTAATAATTCAGTAACCCTTCGCAGACCACAGGCTTCAGCTAGTCAGCCTCACTCAGCATCAGTTCTCTGTTGCTCAGCAGGACTTTGAACTCCCTGCACAGAAACTCAGACACACCAGGGGTAAAACAATCTGCAGTCTACTCTCTCTCTCAAACCCTCCTCCAATGCCTGCCAACCTGAACAGACATATACAAGGTATATATAGATTTTAAGTAGAAGGACAGAAACTTATAGGACAAGGAATGAATCATCTAACAACACAGCAGCAAATCTGTTCGTTACTATATTCTTTACTTTCCCAGTGACTGCACAGACACACAATAAAAGAAACCTTTTTAACTAATTTTAAAAATATCCGTGCAGTCTTACAAAAAAAAAAAAAAGAGCACGCAAACCTGTAATGCTGTGTTATGTAACCACTAGGTGAAGTGCCTAAAGAAAATAATGCCACTGTGTTCTCACAGCTAGAGAACCATATGTCTCTAGGCACTCACACACAGACAGACTGACAGAGAGACAGGCTGTTTAGCAGCAACTATCCCAAGCCTAACCACACTGTGCACACCCTGTCCTGCTGGTGGACAAAGGGGGGGGAATATCCATTGAAAAAAAGGCCTTCTATTCTATGTTATTCTCCTTCCCACAGAGGTCAGAGAACAGCCATCTTCATGCCGCTCCTCTGCATCTGCCAGATATAACTGTTATTAATCAGGGAGAGGGTCAGGGGCAAAAGAGAATACCCTTTGCTCCCCCCACATTTGCACCCAGGCCGTGAATGAATGGTGGGGGTGAGCGGAACAGGAGATATATGTGTGTACTTGTATATGACGGGAGGTGTGGGGGCAAGTAAACGCTGCTTGTAGGTGTGGAATGTCTGCTCTGCTCATAGCCAACCTACAGTGTTATAGCTGTGGATGTGTGTTTCTGTCCCTACTAGTGCTCGGAAACATGAAACTATGCAAACCCAGTACTGTACTCCAACCGACACACAAATATACAGTATACACACACAAACTGTCTCACCCCACCCTAATCCTTCCTCTCAGCCATTCAGGAGACTTGGCCCTTGCATTGCGTGTGACCAGCTGGTTGCCTGAATCAGCATGTGCAGCTGTCTACTGTGACGAACGCTACTCTACCACAACCAGGACACAGTGACTCTTCACTGCATTGCTGTGTTTTAATATGGCTGCTTGGCATTACTACAGCCATTTAAAATCCATCTAAGAAGTCACTGACCTCAGGGGGAGTTTACACAGGCTAAGAGCAGGTTGAGTTTTAGCTATAACACAAATTGATGGAATAGTGTTTGATAACCTTGGAAGCTAGTGCTACAAGAACTACACTCACATCTGGGGGAAGACCAAGCCCTAAATGTGAGTGGCCATTCAGTATTCTTGCCAATATGCCTTGTGATATATAGCTTTGTCTTTAATAGGTACAAGCACGGTGTTTAGGGCAGTGTCGTGAAAAAGTCAGAGTTTTATATAAGCATTACAGTTCACTTTGATCCCTTCTCTTGCTCCATTGTTTATAAATCAGCCACACAAATATTTATGAGCGGAACGAGGAAAATGGCTGGTCTGGTTTGTATCTCTGCCCTCCCTACCTTCCCCTCTCCCTCCCTACTGCGTTCCCTCCCTCTCACTGTGGCTGATGTGTGGATGAGGCCACCACAGACACAGAGCAAGCATATAGGCCCCGGGCCACATCCATCATATCTGGTCTGTCTCTGGCTATTGTGCTGCCCCATAGAAAGCTGAGGAAGCCAAACCAAGTAACAGAAAAGACAACATCATTTTCTATATATAAAACAGAAGAAAGGCATATATGTGGTTTAACTTGTATAAAACAAATTCCAATAGTTGAACAAGTACAATGTGCAAGAACAAAACCATGCTTTTGTTCTCAAGGCTGAGTGGAGTGTGCACACATATATTTGTGCCCCTGATTAGTGTATCACTTGTTCATTAGTAACAAAACTCAATAAATTAATACAGTCATTTCCAATACTTATTGCATCTGCCTCACTTTTAGCTCACCCATCCTTTTCTGCCTACAATACACACAATGGGACAGGCCCAGAGCTTCTGGATCCATATGCTTTAATTGCTCCCCCCAGCCCTGACCTCTGATCCAGATCACTCCGATATACAGCATCTCTATTAAATTGGGAAGTAAGTAAATATTCTTCTAATGACCCTCAGTTCTACTGACACCATTGAAAATGGAGAGAAAAAATCAATCTTCTTTTTTCCTTTTTGCCCTTCACTGACTCTATTAGTTTCCCTTTTTATCTGACTGTTGACTCCAAAAATGTGGAGGAAGACTTAGCAGAATGAAGTGTCTACTCTGATTTTGACAAGGCAATGGACTTTACCGAGACGCATTTTGGTAATGAGGTGATTAAAAACCTATGCTCAGAAGGAAATATCTTTTGAACAGCATCTTGACTGTCCTTCAAGTAACACATTGGGTTTACTGAGCCAATATAAAAAAGTCAGACAACCTTTATCTAAACTGAACAGAATGTTGATACTGCAATCTAGACTCAAGATCATTTTAAAGATATCATGGTTCAAACGGGAAAGAGACCAACTCGACTAAATGTCACCCATCACGTAGCGTTGGTGCACAAAAAGATAGTAGGTTAAGCAAGGCATATATGCATGTGTCTGTGTCCGTGCATGCACGTGCACTGTACAGTAAAAGCCGATAAACTGTATGTGTGTGTGTGTCTGTGGGCAGAGGGGGGTGGGGGGCAGGGGTGGATGGTAGTGGTGGACTGGCTTGTCGATCGATGCAGTGATTGGCAGTTAATGGCTTTTCCTGTTCTGCCTTGGTAACCCTGGCCTGATGGCTGTTGCTTCTGATCAGAGATGGCAGATGGTGTTTGATTTTTGTATATAAACCCCTGACTTTGTGGAGATGGCTTCATCATGTTTAATGATTTAAAAGTTAAGTTGAATACTGGGAATACTCCAATGCTGGATCTCTCATTTAAAAAGCCCTAACCTCCCTTCCAGATGTAAGGAGTGATCTCTCTCTCAACAACATTCACCACACATGGTTAGTATTCTACTATAAGCCACTCAATCCTTCAGTGATAAATTATTAGGTGGAAATTCACAAGGCATGTGTTTTTCTCCATTTTATATTATTCATACATTTCTGTCTCATGCGTCATTTTACAGTTCTCATCCACACATGCTGCTGAATCACAAAGTAGCTCCTGATCTAATTTGACCACTCAGAGAATCAGAAAAACCCTAAGATCAATGATAACCCTAAATACCAAAAGACCTGTCATCAAATTGTTCAGTTCTTTTCACTCAACCAGTCAGTAATGACAGTGTAGACTAGAAACTGAGCCTAGGAAAAAAGAGAAAAAAACTGAAAATGGAGGAAAATTGAATGATAAGCTCAATTTGATGTGTAAGAGGACATAGTAGGAAGTCAGTGTACAAACAGCAGGTTGTAAAAAATCACAGATTTTTTAAGAGCAATTTCATGTTTCAACTGCTTAAGGTTTAAATATATAAATTAAGTATGTATCATATTATATAAGTCTAGATATTTTGACAGTGAATCTCCATTTAACTTTTAAATCTATAAAATTACTATATGAAATGCTTTGCATTTTCTGATAACCACAGCAAATATATTAGTGATGAAGTATAGTAATCAAGTATATTAGAAAATAAAACGAACTAACTGCTGCTATTAAACTCTTTTACACCTTGAGACAAAAGGAAAGTGTGTCTGAACACCGGTGAGCACAAAAGCAGAGGTTTATTTTGTGTGTGTGATTATGATGATAATGTTTTTGTGTGTGTGTGTGTGTGTGTGTGTGTGTGTGTGTGTGTGTGAGAGAGAGAGAGAGAGAGAGACACACACACACACACACACACACACACACACAGAGAGAGAGAGACAGAGTGAGATTTATGTCACAGTGGGACTCACAACTGCAAAATTAATATGCCCCCACTCCTGAAACATCAACAAATAATAAAATACTTTGCTTTACAGAAATTATTAAGATGCTCTCTCTCTCTCTCCCTCACGCCTTTCAGGATGCAAATTAATACATTGATGATTTGAATAATAATTTGCATTCCAGATCTCACAACTTCATGTTCAAACTTTAACGGCTCCCAGAGTTCTCATTTAAACAGTAGCTGCACAGACAGTCCTTATGGTTCAAATTATTTCAACATGACTATTCCAACCTAACAAGCATAAATTTGCAAAATTCCTATCTAGTGACAGAGATGGGCTATTTGAAGGAAGGATCCAAGTCTGAATTATTCAGCAGTCCTTAATTTCAGGGCTAGTGTTGATTGAATGTGGTGACATTATAAAAAAAAACTGTTTGTGGGCCTGGCAAGGACAGAAGTGAGAGATGATAGTATAGCTGGGAGTGAGCCTAGGAGTTCAGTGGCTTCCTCTACTGTCTGCGTCTCTGATGAGATCTCAGAGGAAAGAGGCTTCTGTAAATCAACACGACACTGAGAAGGACTTCATGAAACACAAATGTGCTTATACTGGACAAAAGCCTGCGCTTTTGTTAAGTAAAAACTTGCTTTCACCAGCTTCAGCTAGTAAAAAAGTGTCAAACAGAGTGACCTCAAGGTTTGCCATATAAATGATGCAGGGTGAGGTGAAGGTGAAAAAGAAACATAGATGATGCTGGCGTGGGTCTCACAGGCATAGTAGTTAAACTTTTTTTTTTTCCCCTAACACCACTCTGTCTATTCTGGGCATCAGTTTGTCATGAAGGAATGTCAAGGCCATAAAGTATCGGTGCCCTTGAGAAGCTGAAGAGCATTCTTGTCCCGAACTCTTAAAGCTGTCTCTTTCTCTTTCACTCACTATCACTTTCCTCAACTCACTCACTCTCTCTTATTCCTGCAGTAGGTTTAAAGTAGAACACAGGTGTAGATGACAGCACCCATGGGAAAGATAACATTTGGGAACATTCCTGGCATTAAAAAATTATTTTTTCTGATATTCTTCATCTGAGGAACTATGTAATTGCTTCGGTTCCAAGACTATGCTTTTTGTCCCCTTTGTGCCTCCACCCCACACTACCTTCCCCGACCTCTTACATCACTACCTTGTACTTTCCATATAATAATTTAAACAAGAGCTTTTATTCTCTGATACTTTTTTCATTTTAATCTTTCCATTTTATCCATCTTTTGTATTCAAGAATAAAAGGCTTGATGAGAAAACAAGGTGCAAGATGATCTTTCCCAGAGCCCCCAATAAAAAAAAAAACAAAAAAAAAAAACACATGACACCCTGGGCTGCACCGCTTAATTACAGAAGGATGAAATCTTTTCTTTTACATCTGGAGAAAACATTGTCTGCATAACACTGATAGATTTACAGCTCCCAGTTCTAACCTTGGAGTACAGCACACAGCAATTAGGCAAAACGTGGATGGACAACTAGCGCCATGAATTTCAGGAAGAGGTGGCCATTCTGTCTTGGCACCATAGAAAAAGCCTCTGGCGCCCCAATGTTTCAAATAAAAAATTCTAGTAAGAAACTGGAAGATGGTTAATTTTAACTCAAGCCTTGATAATGGTCATAGAAAGGTGAGGGGGACTTTTCATTGCACATACTATTTCACATCAGATTTTGCGCTGTATTGCCCATCCAAAATAGACTGCTTTGAAGACAGCATGCTTGCAGGCATCAGCATCTATCTGACCCATCACTAACAACAAAGAGACAATAAAATCAAGGCAAGAAATTGCTGAAGTTCTGCAATGCAAGAGTAATCGATGCACCACAAAATGGAAGGACCTTAGGGGCAGATTTGTTAAAACAAAGAAAAAGCTAGGTAAAACAAAAACAGTACAAGCTCTGCACACTTAGGAGCAATTTAAATGGCTGCAGTACTGTAAATCAAGCATGGGATTAAAATTCCACTGCCTTCCAATAAACAAAAACCAGGTTGTACAGTTACACAAGCTGTCAAATGCACTATATCTTAAGTTTAGACACTAAATATCCTCAATTATAATGTAAATACATATGTAAAAAGTACTTCCTACTACTTATGACATTGCATTTAGCTACTCAAAGTTCCTTTTAAACTTAGAAATGAAAAATACAAGGCAAGGAGAATGAAACAACAACCAAAACCACATATCTATCATTCTGTGAAATTTATCTGTCCCATAACAGTACTCTGTAGGCCAAACCCAAACAAAAAAGAGGTCCCTGTGTGCTCATCCTGGTACCTCAGACCTCCCTCCTTCTCCTTATTTGTCTCTTCACCCTACCTTGCTTTCATGTCCAGCTCCACTGAACACAGACCTTAGAGCTGAGTAGTTTTGCGGCCCTGACCACTCGGAGGCCATTAATCTGGTAGCTAAGCCACTGATGTATTGAGCCGGTAAGCCTGCCTGCCTCACTCTCTCCATCCCTTCAGCTTAGCAACTACAGAGATTCACAGGAGTCTCAATCTGGCCTCATCAAAGCACCATTTACCTGCCCATTGCCACTGTTAGTCTTTAAGGTGTGGTGGCTGTAGATTGTCAAATGTATTGACCATTTCGGCAATGGCCTCATCCAAACCATGCTACCTGCAGTATGTTTGTATGGACTTGAGTTAGATCCACTGCATCCAACTATATGAGCATCTAAGTCTGTTTTTTTCAGTATCTTCAACCACATGCATCAGCCTTCGTCTTGCTACAACAAGCAGAGCTTTCATTAAGGTGTTCTGTAGTCTATTCCTAAACTTAGTTATTTTAAAAGTGTTTGCATTAGTGCTACCGTATTAATACTAGAAATTTGATTCTGTTCATCTGGACAAATTTGGTTTTTTTTTTACTTTCAGAATCAAATTTCTAGGACTTCTAGGATTTCCTTACCTGGATTACTGAGCATGCATCGAGACATCAAGAACCAAACATATTAATATTTCTGTACATAATTCCAGGTATTATTTTTACCATCAAACAGCACATATAAACTTTGTTATTGGGGGAGGTTTGTTATTGCAAAAATGAAAATGCCTTTATCATCTCAGTATTCATAGTACTGTAATTACGACATTTGTGTGAATGTAAATGTAATGACATTCAGTGTACATGGCAACTAATTTTACTGCAGTTTGACTAACAAATACATAAGTTCAGAAGAAATTGTAGAGGCAGCTGATTACATGGAATCCTAAATGGCTCTTTCTGAAGACAAGGCAAAAAGAATATTATATATCTGGCATCTGTGCAGTGGTGGTTTTGTGGGGGCGGTAAAAAGACAGGACCATGACTGATACGTCTGTTATGCCATCTTTGCAAGGGCCAGAACGTAACACAGATAAAACACAAAGATCCTTCCTTTGGTGCAGAGAGAAGTTTCTTCAGGATGTAATTGTCCTCTCAATAATGTCCCTGTCTTCTTCAATCGCTCATCATAATAACACAATTTTAAGACAATAGCAGGGAACTTCTAACAAGTTGAAAAATACGTACAGAGAGTGGGATCGGCAAACTTGGCGAGAATGTCTACTCGTCTGGCGAGGTTGGATCATAGACAGTTACGCTTAAGCAGAACCTCATTCTAGACCACCCACTGATTTACAGTGTGTGTTGAAAACGAAGGGTGAAACAAATGTCAAAAGGAAGGAAAAAAGCAAGATAGAGGGATATATGATAGTAATGTAGAAACTGTTTATTGTTTGTAAAAAGTAGGAATTGGTTACATTATACTCTATCTACTCCATGCGTCACTGCCTAGTGACACAACTACTTACAGTACACAAAGTGGAATTTATCTCTGTCTTGAACTGTGATGAACCCTCATCACAAAAACTGATATACCCTTTCCTCCTATCCCTTTCCTTCCTCAAACACCAATCTTTATTTCTGCTGATCAGGCAGGAGATAACAGGATCAGCAGCTTCCTTGCACATTAGCAGAAATGTGCTTGGCTGCTCTTATCCAGAAAAAAAAAAACAAAAACTCAAAACAAACAATAATTAACACAATGACCAAAGATCGAACTCACAGACGACAATTTAACACATCACACTTGCCTGTGACTTTGGCCATAAGAGAATTAGACCCAGGATGGAGGCCCTGGACTGTAATGCACTGGGCCCTTGTTTTCTACCTGGTAATTGTGGTAAACAGCCACTGAAAATAATCTGGGAACTAGCCTCCCTCGTCTAAGGAGCGTTCTGTTCCCCACATTTTTAATGCCATTTTGTAAGTCTCAGTAACATCCTGCACGTACAGTACAATCATTATCATGATCAGCAGCAGTAGCAGCTGTACCAGAGGTCAAAGCCGACCGTCTCTGTTGGCCTTCTCAAAGGCTGGGAACTGGGAAGGCTGGGAGAATTCTTGCCAAATTGCCAAACACTAAGCCCTACTAGCCTCCTTTACGTGTCGGACAGACACTCTCTCCAATTCACCTTGACTTTCTGTTATATGTTGCTCCTTTCTTGTTCCATTCACTACTCTGTAACTCTGATGTAGGAGGCTAGAGTGCAACTCCCTTCAGTGAGCTACTGAGGGTAACTGTGGTTCAGGATCATGAAGGTATTGACTAAGGTGGTGTTACAGGGGCCCATACAGAATTTAAATATTTCCTTTGTGTACTCATGCATTTGAACACAAATTCATTAGTTGTGCTGAATCATATTATGAGAACTTCTCTGTGAGCAATTAAAATAATATATTTCATGAGCCCTGTGTTGTCATCTGCTGGCACTTTTGATTAAAAGATTGGTGTGGGTGGGTGTGTGGGTGTGTGTGTGTGTGTGTGTGTGTATTCACACACTGGTGCATGTGAAAGGGGAGAATGGGCTGTCTCCCAGGATGTGCAGCAAGC
>JAUBNQ010000017.1:7595479-7618157 GCA_032353495.1 Ctenopoma kingsleyae | reverse complement strand
GTGTGTGTGTGTGTGTATTCACACACTGGTGCATGTGAAAGGGGAGAATGGGCTGTCTCCCAGGATGTGCAGCAAGCGCTTTATTAGAGCGGTAGTACCAGTAAATCAGAGCTCAGCTCTTCCTGGAACTGCTGCAACCTTTCCCACTGAGCACTATTACTGAACAATCATAGGCTAGCCATGATAATTAGCAGAGTATCTATCCTTCCAACCCTCCTGTCGCACCCCCATCCCCTCTCTCTTGTCTGTCTCTCCATCTTCCTACCCTCCTGTTCTTAGAAATGTCTGGTGGGTGATTCGGTAAGGCCAGGCGCCCACTAGACATCATTTCGCCAGAGGACATCTTACATTACCTGCCATAATTTTTGTCTTGATGTTGGCCAGAGTGAATTTGGGTCCATTCATCTCCCTACACTATAAGACACCAAGAAAATATCAAGCATTACTGGGGCATCCCAGAAAAGTTCACATGCTCAGCAGAGGAAGTAATCATGGACATACCAACCCTGTGATGGCAGTGAAGGGCAAGATACCATAAGAATTGACGTACTAAATCTAAAGACTTATGTGAGATGCCAAAATCAACTGTCCTTTAAACAGCTGAGTTCTTGGCCTGAGTCTCAGTAAGGATGGCTGACTTTCTGCATAAGCACAACATGCACTTTAGTTTTATTTGAACACCAAACTGCAATATTTTTCTAGAGCTAGAATACATCCATAACCTATGTGTGGTTATAACCCAACTACGAACTATTCTATACTTCAAGAATACTGGAGTCAATCCTAGGCAGTTATGATCATTAATGCGGAGAGGTCATCATGGCTTGCATACCTGAGTCTGAGAAACCAGAGCTTCTGCTGAGTAGGATCATTAGTGAAACACCTTAATGCCTTTTCATGTAACCACTAATCCCTTCATTTACATTACAGCCTCTTTTCCTTTATTATGTTTCATTGTGATTATTTTCTCTGTTCAGAGTGAACACATTTTCTTTCCTCAGCGTTCACTAATTCCTTTGCATTGCAGTGAAGTGTAAAATAAGACCAGCAACTCCATCCAACATACAGATCTATAATGTTTGTTAATGGACCCCAGTGAACATTATGTTAGTGCAGTTAAAAGTGCAGAACATATAATCAAAGCCCCTGTTCTCATAAGTAAGAAACAGACACTAAATGTGACTGTGTATGGCAGAGATAAGTGAAAAGTTTGTACAGTTATGTGTGTGCTCAACAGAGCGGGACCAGGACAAAGGGGAGGGGTGACAGGACTTTCTTGGTTAAAGATTCCCCATCTGATAGTGACGGCACTTTCTCCCTTTCTTTCCATGGCCAAGCGGCATCTGGAGTGGATTTTGTGCTAGCAGACACCGAGGAACATGATTACATTCAGCTAACTGCGCTCTAAACTGATTATGCATGTGCCAAGCTAATGGACTACATTTGCAAGAGGAAAAATAACATCCAATCAATCTCAATTACCGCCGATTGCACCGGCCCCCGAGACAAGAAAGGTAGCCAGCTAACCCCCCCATGCTCCTCCCCTTTCCCCCAACCCTTGACTGGAAGCTGAGGCCTGTGGCTGGGCCGGGTTAGTCCCCACCCATTCTGTCTGGCCAAAGCAGCCAGGCCCTGAGAGATGTATTAGTTGCACTCATCTTACCTCTACACTAACGCCCCAAAGCCTATTACTAGTGGTATAAGTACTATCATATTTGCATATTATGTATGTTGGTATCTGTAAAGTGAGAAAAAAATCTTGGCTTGTTAAAGATAAAGATTCACTGTGGAAAGTTACATATTCTAAAAACATTGTATACAATATGAGGTTTGAGATGTCTGCATTGCAACAGAACCCACACGTGTGTATTTTAGAGTGACCAGTCTAAGAAAGGATGGGTGACGATCACGCTATCGTCAGAGCCACTAAAAACCCTATGATCTGTGGGAAAACGACATGGTGAAAGTCAGTAGCTTCAGAGCACAGGGTTGTGTTGGCTGAACACACAGGGCTTAGAATGGGTTTCTCTCGACTGAGAACACAGTACACAGGGGAAGACAGCATCACCCCCAACTGTGTGGTGGTCTATGTGGTTAGGATGACTTGCTGAATCTTTCTGTGGTCTTTTGGAACATTCCAATACATGGGGTGGTGGGGGGGATATTTTTAGAAAACCCTAATATGGGCCACATACCACAGACTCTCAAATTATCCCATCCAGCTTAGCCCTCAGTTTAAACCTTCCTTTTTAATTCCAGTAATTACAGGCTCCAATTTATATGGAGCTGTGCACACAAAGGGGCTGTTTAATGCAAACCAGTTTGATTTGGGTGAAGTGTCCCAAGCATATCCCACATCTTAAAGTCTGTTTATGCTGACTTGATGATTTATTTTCTTCCCAAAAAGGTTAAAAATTGTGCTATTTGCATCAGATTTCTTTGGGGAGGAATAAATGAATGGTGATTTTCCTTTGCATAATATACCAAGTTGGGTTTACAGGCATGTGGGCCACTGTGGGTTTCTGTCTGTCAGTATTTCTACCAGGACAGTAAATCCAACACAGTACGAAGACTGTGACATTGTCAAGTGGGGAGCCAGTGCTGCCAAGAGGCGTCACGACCATGTACTTGTGGTGCACTAATCACATTTGCGAGTCATAAAATATTGAAATATTTCTTGTCAACTTGTTAATATCTTTTAATATCTGTTTTTGAGTAGTGTCTCAGATGAGGAGAGACGCAGTGTCCTCGAGTACAGGTAATTTCTGGACAAATGCACACACTCTTACTTGGAAGATCAATTGGTTTTAAGAAACATGGAGCCATCTTAAGAGGCTTAAGTCATAAAAAATGATCATGCCTGGATGTGTTGTACATATTTAATCCCCCACAGCCCGAGCAGTGGTATGACATATGTCTCGCCTCCCTTAAAAACCTGAGCAGAAAAAGAGAGCAGGGAAAAAAATCTGTTTCTCTTTTGCCTTTTGGGTTCACAGCAAAATGGAAAGCACACAGATAATGTAATATAGACTGTACTCTATCCTGTAAGACAAAACAAGTCTCTCCTCCAAAGGTGTGAGGAAGAGAGAGTATGCCAGAGTCTGTCTATTTTAGTCTAATGACTGCTATTGGAATGTGGGCCAGTGAGTCCAGCAGCTAAGGCCAGGAGAGGATGGCAATGGGCTGGGAAAACACAAGTATAGGGTATCTGACTATGATTTTCTGCTGCCTCACAACCAACTAACACAGTCACAGATAACATAACATATTTTATTTGTATGTATACAGTATATAAGCACTGTATGCATCCAAAAATGCTCTAGTTGTCCTTTCTGCTGTCCTTGTGCAACCAGACTTGTCTAGCCAAACTACATATTCTCTCCTCAACACCACCTCATGTCTCATGGCTCTTTTACACAGATAGATTAGGAGCCCCCCTTTGCACTCTCATACCTAACAAAACATTTTGCTGTGCTTCAGAACAAAGTTTTTGTGGACAGGAAACATGTCTGCCATGCCAGTAGTTCAGAAGAACCATTCATAATTCTGGATATTTTTCATATGGAAGGCCTCTTTGAGGGTGTTAAAATTGACTACGTTGGTTCATTTTATTTTGTGATTAAAAAGCACCATACTGGAAGCAGTGCATTTTCCACATGCCTTTTAATACTTGTAAAACAAGTTCATACTATAATATAATAAAATGCCAATACAAAAGTGTTACGAAATATAATTACTCAAATAGTTTACTCGCTTATCTTTTAGGCATCAAACACTAAACATCTGCTTCATTACAGGCAACATTTAGTAGCTGTTAGATTCTGTTGATGTGTATGTAGTGTGGGCTTACAAGCAGCATGTGTTGTCAGCTTTTGTATGTGTTGAATGTGTGTATGTGCACAGCTATGCCAGTTTGGGTTAAGGACAGAGTGGCCAAAGCCGCAGACACACAGGATAGGTACCTAAGTGGAATCAGGCCTGTTAGATTTATGGCCATTTGTTCGGAGAGTGTTCATCCATTGGCTATTATGGAATGATTAGAGGAGAAGGTGAAGCTCCAAGTCCAGCAAAAATCAATACGGCTGTCGAGAACGATTCAGCCTTTCCCGCTCCGAGGAGTATTAGCACCAAACCTCTGTCTCCTCACACTTCTTCATTCGTCTCCAAGTGATTCACCCCTAAGCCTCCAAAGTAGCTTCATCTGCCACTTTCTTCTCGTGGCAGCAGTGTGGCCCTGCTTCTATATGGCTATTGGAAGGCAAGAGCTATACAAAACAGCTATCATTCATACCTTGGGAGGATGGGCAGTATAGCGGTGTGGGCAGCACAAGTGCATTTATTGCGTCTTGTGAAGGAGTTCGGTTTGGCAAGTTAGCAGGAAGATGATTAAGGACACATTTCACCATTTGTATGAAACTCTAAGTAACATTTGATGATAAATACTCCCAGATATGACACAAATAAACAATTTCTCCTGGTAATACAATCTACACCACAAATAATGCTATGGTAAACAGCATTAACATAGTGCAGGTTGGCTGTTGTTGCTGAGCTTGAAGAAGACTAACCTTGTAGAGTTTGAGGCTAGCCTCATGGCGGGAATTGACAGTGTGCATCCTCAGCTTCTCCAGGCTGTTAGTGTAGTAGTCACAGGCATTACACTTCAGGTGCACTGGATTGCCTATGGCCACGCATTTTAGACGCCATTCATTGCCTTTGCCTCCTTCTTTGATGTGGGCCACAAGTTGGTACTTTTGCACATGCTTGTCTGTCTTGCAGTGCAGCTGGAAGTTGGCCTTGAGTTGAGTGGTGTAGTGGCACAACTTGCACTGGTGAGAGTCACCCACCACAGCACGCCATTCCTCCTCCGGTAAGTTCCGTTCAGCTCCCATATGCATGCCAAGCACATCCAGGTTGTCAGTGGTGAAGCGGTTGCATACAGCACACTGAAAGAGCTTGAGGGAGGGATCGCTGGTTTGTGATAGACTTTCTCCCAGGTTCATCAGTTCTTCGGACACCAACTGCCCACTGCCCAACCGCACATCCATAGGGATCTCCCCACCTACTAGAATGCAGGGAACATAAAGACAGACAAAAGAGAGAAAGAAGGAAAAGGGAAAACAAAGGTATTACGTTGGTTTCATACATACATCATTATGTTAGACATATGTAAAACTTTCACTGTAATATAATGTTCAGTTTTCAAAGATCATCTTGATCTCCAGGAAATGTAGATAATTTTATTATTTTATGTTATCAAACACAGCTTATTGTAAGGGAGGTAAAAGTTTGATGCCACTCTCATCATGAATAACATCTTAGGTACATCTATTAAACACTGAAAAACATTTGTTGGTAGGATACTGCAGGAAAGATAAAGGACATGTATTTTTGGACCTTTAACTGTTCTTACTTTGAGCTGGAAAAGAAGAAAACCTGTATTTTTACATAGCAACCATGTCGCCCTGTTTCAGCTGGTGAACTTTAATGGCTGGTCTGTAAATCAACTTCAGAGGCCATGAGCTCTACAGAAAAAGCAAGTTATTTTATCATTACCGGAGAACTAAGCAGTTCCCAAGCACATATTACTGTAAATCAAATTCATTGCTGTTGTTCACTGAATAATAAGATAAAGAAATCCACTTTTCCACTTGCCATCTTCTGTATCTTTCTCTACCCTAAATCAATATGGATAGACACTAGAGAGGTTTGAGGTGTCTATACAGAGTAGGAAGCCTAACGTTAAAACAGAATGCTAAAAACACGAGGTAAGAATGGCTGCAGAATTTGCCTTTACTTGCTGATCTTTCACTGCCCAGACTGAGCATGCAGGCTTGACCCTGCCTGGCTTTACACTAAATTAATTCCAGCAGCTCCTTTTTATTTATTGCTGCAGTATGCAGCCTGCTCTTGGACTTTTCTCCATTACCTGAGTTTTTATAGCCAGGAGAGGGAGACCTTTGAGAAGCCCTCTGAAATCACTCACAGACCCAGGTCCCCAGTCAGAGCTCTCACATACGAACACAGACACACACACATGCCCAATTTCTATCCAAGTCCTGTATTTTTCTTACACCTTACATCTATCATTTCTACCTGACTCTCATGTTCTATTACTATGCAGATTCAACGATTTACCACAGATCTGGATCCTGCTTCTCACTACATTCTAGTTGTAGACTTTTAGATCATGACTGTGAATGTTAGAGCTCCATTTGTTTTCATACAGGTTATTTTATATTGATATCATAATGTTGTGAAGGTATATGGAGTATTTCAACCTATGTACATATTTATATGAATAGTGCTACGGGTACTGCTTAACACACTGACAAACATCTCCATGTTTACACAATAACATTTTTGCTTATTCTATTTTAAAAAGTAATATTTTAAAGTGAATAGCTGTCTGACGTTTCACAGTGTATGCAAGACAATGACACAATGTGTTGTCACCTCCTGTCTCTTTAACTCTTGCACTCCGTCGCATATCTTCCTATCTAACACACTCAAAAATCCACAGTTAGAGCATGAAAAAGCACTTCTCATTTTAACTGAGGTCTTCTTGTGATGGTACATTCTCTCAGCAGATTTACTGAGCCTTCTGTGTCATACAGTAGAGTTAATATCAGTGTATGTGTGTATGATGGCTTTAAGGGTTCCTTAAAGTGTGACCAAGGATGACACCACTGTAGTTTATGGGCCTTGACTGTGTAATCATTGGCTCCCTTGTAACATGCTTATTACAACTCACCTCACAAGAAAATGAACCAGATGGCAGAAGAGGGAAAAAAGAATTAGTCACAGCAATCAATTTTTGTTTGTGTCTTTGAACTGGCGACAGTTTGAGACAAGTCTGTACAAACTGTGGCGTTGTAGCTGGCACGCCAAACACTCTGCTATGCTGCTGAATTACCCTCTAACCTCTCTTCTTTGACCAAGATAAAATTTATAGCTGCAATTTCAAAGTTGGAAAAATGGAGAGTTCCACTGGTGAAGTTCATCAGCAGCTGGGAATAATGACATAAAGGCTGAGACTTGCTATCTGAGAGAAGGGAACATAGAGGTTTGGTCGTCTAACTCAGACAGAGTATCACAAGGTAAACTTCAAAATTCAGTGAAAATTACATAAATATAATGTTACTTACATGGCCTGTTAAGGATTTTGTGAGAGGAGAAAATAAATTACCTAAAAGAATCTGCATGCTACTAGACACATTTACAGCTATATATTTGTAGCTGAAATCAACAAGCAGACTGAGTTTGTGCACTAGAAGGTTTTACTATGAATTTGATATTAAGGCACTGAAAACCTACTGTTATGAAGATCACTATCAAGTAAAAGTAAATCAATATGAAAATATGGAGAGAGTCTAGGCTAAGCCCATCTGTAAATTGATCATATTTCTTTCACCTCCTTATGTTTCAATGACACTCTCATTGTAAAATGCTAAATGTTCTGCATAAAGTGATGAATTAGAAATTCACAACATATCAAACTAAAGAAATAAATAATCCTCAATTACACATGATGATTTTGTCAGCATTCTGGGGTCATTTGCGAGAGTAAGAGTGGCAAAAATAGTCTCACCAAGTGCAGGGGCCAGGGCGGCCATGTTGGGATCCAGGTGAAAGCTCCCCATCAGGAACTGGGCCTCAGCTCCAGCTGGGTCTATCTTGAGGCCTGGTGGAAGGCTCATGTTCTGGGTCAGGTAATATTGGTAGAGCTCAGCCTCGGAGGGTGAAGGCATGGCTCCTAAGCCAAGTCGGCCATGCTGCATCTGAGTCACATTTTGCTGGAGCAGCATCATGTTGTGCATGTGCTTCTCGCTGGTCATGTGGATACGCAGGTTCCGTGCCACATTGGTCTCATAGTCACATACCTCACACCGCCAAGTAGGTTTGCTCTTAGGCTTGGTTGGAGATGGGGCCCCACAAGGTCCGGCCATATGGGTGGAGGACTGTGTAGGATGGTGGTGGGGAGGGTGATGGCTACTGGCCTGGGTCACCGAGGGGACAGCCACCACTCCTCCTGGGGTATGTCCAAACACCTGCTCCTGCGCAGAGCCAATCGAGCCTCCATTCTGCAGTGTCTGCATGTTGTTCAGGTGCTTGTCCGACTGCATATGGATGCTTAGGTTGCCTTTTGTCGTGGTTGAATAGTTACACACCTAGAAAATATAGGACACTTTCTCTTGAACTGCAATAAAGTTACAGACATTACTTTTCAATTTCAATTTTTGGCATAAGCCAAAATGATTATATAAATAAAAAAAACTAAAATGTAATATACTATATATGTTAATTGTTACCCTAAAGATTATTAGCCTTGTCACATTTCTTTGCTACATACCTCACACCGAAAGGGCTTGTATCCACATGTATAGCTTTCTCCACGAGCCAGACGAGGATGGCTCTGCCCACTACTGCAATACGCACAGGAGCCTCCAGAGTCTGGATGCTTCTCTTTCATGTGGGCTTCCAATGTCTGTTGGTATTTGTAATGCCAGTTGCATTTGGGACACTTGAGTGTCTTGCACGAGTTACGTGAATGCATCATGGTCATGTGACCACCCAAGGAACGTGAGGAACCCAGAATAGTGTCACACTTAGGGCATTCTACCCCACTCCCTCCGCTGCCACCAACCCCATGGTTCTGTGAACATTCACCCATCCCTGTTATGTCACAGGAACCCCCTGGAAGGGGGTGGGAGTGGCCATGAGATGAAGGGTGGAGGTGATGATGATGGTGGTGCATGTGGTGATGGTGCAGAAGGGCTCCATTTTCCTCCTCTCCCTCTGCCGGGCAATCATTTGGTTCTGGAGCTGTGGCACTATCTCGATTGGCACTTTCATCTGCAGCAGCATTGGAGGACAGAGGTGAGGAGGAAGTGCCAGCAGTGTCATCCTCACTCCTTCTGACGGCAGCTGCTGCCATTGCCATGGGAACAGAAGGCCCCTGGCAGTTAAAGCTCAGAGGGAGCTCTGTGGTCCTCCCCCCAACATCTGCAGCTGAACCCACTTCCTTGACAGATGAGGAAATGGAAGCAGGGGCTTTGCTGTTGAGTGTGGAACTGACTGCAGAGGTGCAGGCAGAAGGCTGGAGAGCGCTACTAGGCATTAATAAAGTAGATTTGGAAATGCTTTGGTTTGAGACAGCTGGTTCCCCCGCTTCACCCCCACCACTGCTACTGTTACCACCACAGGCCATTGCAATGCTTTCTGCCTCCACCTCATCTTCCTCCTCCCCTAATAACAGTTCCTCTTCTTCTTCCGAGCCCCCCAACTGGCTGGATAGATGTACCTTGCTTTCATGTCCTTTAGTGTCCCCATCTTCTCCCTTGCATGCCAACTCTTTCCCAGTAGGCTCCTCTGTTCTCCCTCCCTGTTTGGGCAGGGCACTTGACTCTGGGGACGAGGTAAGAGTGGATGCTTTGGGAATGCTCAACCCTCCAAGAGAGAGGACTGAGCTTAATGGGATTTGTTGTTGCTGCTGTTGTTGGAGGCCAGAGTCAGAGTCTTTGTTTATAAGGGTTTCGCTGCCCCCACTGCTGCTTCCAGGTTCCAGATGGACACCACTGAAGGTGCCATAGAAGCTCTGGCCAGAGTTAATGGAGAGCAGGGTAGGTGGCAGAGGAGTGCTCTTATTTTTTGGTTCCAGGAAACTGATGAGGGGCTCTTTGTCCTTCCCAATGCCCTGGATGATGGCAGATGCATGCTTGTCCCCTAGCAGTCGGCGCTCGTCCTCACACAGTGTCATACGGTGATCATGGACGGCATGAGTGGCAAAGGAACGCGCATAGCCAAAGGACAGTTTGCAGAGAAAACACATGAGAATGGGCTTACCCTTGCCATATAGGGCAAGCCCATCAAATTTGGAGAAATCCACGTTGTTGGGAACATCTTTGGATACACAGGACTTCTTGGCAGACCCATCGCTGTTCAGGTAATCCTTGTTGCTTTTGTGCCGCACATCGAAGACACGGAAACTGTGCAGGACAGGGCTGAGGCCTGCCATGGTTGAGGTATTGGGGAAACCTTGGTCTGAATTGCCAAACCACTTCCCGAAGGACGAGGCTATGTGGAACGTGTTGATGATCTGAGGGTAGACCGAGGATGAAGTCCCAGCAGTTTCCCCTGGTTTTCCCCCACTGGTAAGAGAGTTTGTGGTGGGTAACATACCCCCACCGCTTTGGATCAACTGACTGAGGCTCTCTACAATGTAGGCTGAGCCATCTGGCTGGTAAACTATCTCTCCAGCCAGGTTCTCCACATCACTGCTATCCTCTTCTTCTTCCTCCTCTCCTTCCTCACTCCCACTCTCAGGTGCTCCATGCTGTCGTGTGGGCTGATGTCGCAGAAGAGTGGGCATGCCCCCTCCCCCTGATGCCATTGGCACTCCAGGAAAGGGTTGAAGACTTGGAAAACAACTGTCAATCTCCATTTCATCTAACTCCTCAGATTCGTCCTCTTCTCCACAGCTCACTCCCTCTTGCTCTTGCTCTTCCTCCTCGAGACCTTCTCTCGTAGAAAGCAGCTGCCTTGTGGCAGAGCTATCACGGTGGGTTTGGGGTGATGTCTGTTTTGGCTGCTGCTGGGACTGTAGTTCTCTCACCCCGTCATGAGGTGCACTGGAGATCTGAGATTGAGCAGGGTAGTGAGTAGAGAGAGACAGGGGGTCCAGAGAAGGGGCCTGGTTGGTGCAAGGGACCTGTGAGCTAGAGTGATCGTTCCAGGGCTGTGGTGGTTGCTGCTGCTGGGAGGAGCCAAGCCCATCGTCTGTCCCAGAAACCACGGGAGACTCACAGCTGTCCATGCTGATGCCTACATGAGGCGTTCATCGCATCCAGGCCTGCAGAGACACAAATTAGATTAGTGAGATTTTTGTTGTATTTGGAATGCTAAGATTAAACATAAATGCAAATACTGTACAACCCACAGTTTCCAAAATATTAATAATCCTACTAAGAAAAGATCTCTTTTTTTTCTTTTTTTTTAAATTGGACAATATTTATAGGAACTTTAAAAGATAAAAATCAAATGTATGGTGCATTGGGTGAAAGTCAAAAGTCTAAGATATAATTGGAAAAATGACAACGTGCTCATTACACTAGATTAGATACTTAAACACAATACCTGAGAAAAGCACTAATAATCTGTACATGATTCATCTTCCTGCCATATCAGGAAGGCACCATCTTTTATCTTCACCTTCCAAACAACACCCCTAATCTTATATTCTGCAAATCCTACATCCGTTTTTAATTAACTTGCAGTCAGAAAAAAAAGGAGAAACAGACTAACGTAATGGATCAAATAGATTCCTTGTGAGATAATTAGACACTGAGAAGCCACCCATCAGCACACTGTACATTTACATAACTGGAAGAAAAATGTGAAATTGCATCTAGGAAATCAATTCTTAACAGTATGACTATTTTCACTCCTTCATCAAGTTGTGTACATATAAGAAGAATATAATGCATGTGCATAAACTCTAACAAGAGCAATAAAAGGGCAGAATTTTCTAACAGCCCGAAATATATAAGCTGGGTTGGGACTTCACTGCAGCTGTGTTTAGATCTTGCATCCAATAACCTCTACGCTCAGCCTGGTTTCAAACACTCCAGCCTCTGAAATAATAAATGGGAGTTGAGCTTTCGGGAGCTGGCCATGCCCCGAGCATCTGAGAGGCCCAACACAGGCTGCAATTTAGAGCACAGAAGAGATAAAATGATAGCGCAAGATACTGCTGAGCTAATAATTTTATTAAAGGGATGCAGCCAACATTGATTAAAGGGGGCAATCGGGCTGAAACCAATAACTCTGGGCTGCCCTTTAACCCACCAGTGCTGAATATTACATGAGCAAAGTTTCCCGGCACCAAGCTCACTGCCATGTCCCGGTTGATTAGCACATTCTCTGCTTGCACTTGATTTATTTACTTATTTACTTAGGGATGCAAATTTCAGCTGTGATCAGAATGGAGTCTACCCCCACACCCTAACATATTAACCACTGAGGGAGAGAAGAGATTGATAATGTCTGTCTGCATCTTCATGAATGTCTGATGAAGCTCAACTCCCACACAACATACCTGAGACCTCTTCAGTCTATATGCACTCAAAGCATAAAAATAATGGACTCCTATTTTAAAGATGTGCTTTGTTATTTGGACTTTAGGAAAGAAGTGCACATTGTGGGAAAGTAACAAAAAAGAATCACCATGATAAATCAATGACTTGAAGTAAATTTAAAAAATGCCTGCAAACATGATGTAGATGCATTTTGTACATACATGGTGTAGAGACATTTTCTCTTGGTATTTTCACTTGATTGTTTTGTTTACACACTACAGAAACTAACTCCAATGACCCTTGTCTTGCTTTGCATACAAAATGAACAATATTAGACTGGCTGGCTTATTAACAAGATTGCTTTATACAGCCAGACATGATTTAGAGATGGCTGCCATATTGAGTGAGGGGATACTAGCCCTACTGGTCTGTATTTATTATCTGCTCCATTAATAAGAAGCTATGAGCTCAACAGCCATTTCACACAAATGGACTGAGGGCAGTGAGACTAATGCAAGAAAAAAATTATGCCACATGTCAAACAGACAGTGATTCTTCAAACTAAAAGCATGTGAATAAACTGCACAAAATTAAATAGAAAAAGGAGAAAATGTGGCTTGCCTGAAAGGACTGCCTCTTAAGAGCTGGCATGTGTCCTGTCTGAACATGGAGTGTTTCACACCTTCTTCCTATAATCTGCTCTATCAGCCCCTCCCCCAGATTCCAATGCCTGTCCTGACCAAGCCAGGGATCACAGGGCCCACATGTATGACTAGTAGTTAAGATTGCTAGTTATCAATGACCTCTGACATTCTCATCTTTACCCTGATAAATCTAAACAGAGTGGTCACAGTTTCCTGTACTTGGGGTATGTACTCATACATTTCCATTACTGCTGTAAGATACCTGGAGCAATTAGAAGTAGAGAGGATAACATGATGACTTTTGATCAGTGCTGCAGCTCTGAGCCAGCTTGGTGTCCACTGCTTACAGAAAACAGGATTGCCCTTTAAAATCAAGATGGTGTAATTCAATAACCTGCAGTGGTTACTGATGAGCAATGGGATTGTCTGGAGTCGGCAAGTCGCAGATGGGCCAACTGATATAACGCTGTTTGTCTCTCGGAGGTCTGCCTGGCTCAGTGACACCTGTTTAAAGCAGGAAAAGCTTTAATCTCTTGGAGGCACTAAACAAGTCCGGGAGACAGACAAAGAGACGCGGTCGAAAAAGAGGGGAAGTGGAGGAGGCCGTCTCTTTGTGATGACTGTGTTAGTAACTACAAATCAAAATGATGGAACAGGCCAGTAAAGGTAACTACTGCTGAGTGGTATTAGAGTATAATATATTATATTTTTTGACATATACTGTGAAATGTAAAAAAAGTGTTGTCATTTTCTTTTGCATCTTGTCACTTAATGCTGATTATACAGTACATAACAAGTGGACCTGCCATGACTTCCTCTGTTGTGCTGTATAATAAATGTGGGTCCACTGAGGTGACAAGTGGACTACATGCAGCCAAAACAAACCTTAGCTGACAATAAGAGATAATCAAAAAGAAGAAAAAGCTGGATTCCTTAGTTGATCTGAGGGAGAGCACAGACCCTGACTCCAGAGCTCACACTCTTGCTGCCACCTGCCTTCAAAGGCTTTATGCCAGGGTCTCCCTGATACCTTTCACTCTCCACTGACAAAAAAGTCATAACCCACCCACTCTCACCACCCTAACAAAGCAGATAAGGTTGAATATTGTGAAAAGGCCACAGTTCTAATGAACAATGTCGGAGTGGGACTGAGCGTCATTTGATAGGGAGGGAAAATTAGATATGTTTTAAGTTATGGGTCCTTTCATTAGGTGGGGATTTACCGACCAACTGAGAGAGGAATTAAAGGCTAAGGAAGCATCTGATTATAAGCATGCCTGATCACCTGCCTGAAAGCTGGGCCTTACCTCCAGAGAACCATGTTCTCCAAGTTTCCCTGAGGGAATTAGCTCTGACCCCTAACTGTGAATACTGCTGGGCTATACCCTTACTCCTATCTGTATGCAGCAGTCCACAGACAACAGTAAGGGAACACCTCTTTGAAACTGAAAAACACTGTTTCTTAATACGCCTTGAGGACCCCTAACAATACACCAGATCTGATTTTCAATTGTTCCTCAGTTATGTTGCCTGTCTGTGTCTGGTGTCTAAACCATCACAGAGCCTGGGCAGCCACCGCAGGGTAAGGGGCGCTTATTGGAAAATCAATGGCGTGAACGCTAAGCAAGTTACAGGAAGATGTGGGAAGGAAGGGTTCTTATTGATAAAGCAGGGGAAGGCCTTTGATGTTGCACTAGGGACATGCTCATTGATGGGGGAACCATTGTAGTCCTCAGGCACAGTAAGGCCCAGGTTTATCTCCTAGGTTTGTTCAGATTAATCACCAATAAAAGAAAGCATGCATTGTACTATTTAGCATAAGTCCATCATAATGCTTGACACAGTTTAGTAAATTCTGGTTTTAATACTGTGTTCTCACAGTGAGGGAATTTTCTGTGCCATGAGTAAGTGTAGCCTAACTCTGATACAAAGACTGAATTCTTAATTCTTGATGTGAGTGTGCACGTAGGGTCCTATATGTGTCTGTACATGCTTTACTATACAGAATGATAAATAATATAACGTTGCTATGCAGTTTGTTAAAATATATATGTATATATATTTCAGTCTCCAATAGGCACTTTGTCTCAGAGTAGTATGCCAAAAAAAATTTCAGCCACTGCTATAGACAGTTCACTATATCTAATTATATTCGGTACATGGAGGTCTTGTTCTCATTCATCCTTAACACTATAAATCCGACAATTAACCATGTATAACATTGTTGTTTATTGCATACTGAAAATATTTGGTCCACTATTCCACTAATGCAGACATAAGGTAGTGCTCCAGTATTGCTCCAACTGCAGGAGGCAAAAAGTCACCTCAGGTCGATGGCACTCAGCCTGTAAACAGGGCTTCCCGTAAAATCAATGATCTTCAGTAGGAGCTATCAGTCCGTGGAACAGAAATAGCCGTGGCTGTGTTGAGTCTGATGCAGGGAACACAGTGTTGTGTTTACTTGGATGTGTGTGTGAGTAGAGGGCGCAAGTCACTGGCATGTCTGAGTGTATTTCTTAGAGACAGCAAAACTGAGGCATTCAGCTTCTGTCATGTAACATTCCACACTGGGTGCTATAGGAACAAGACTACATCTTTTTTATTAATGTTGTTTTGTCAGTATATTTTATGCATCAAACTAGAGCTAAAATAATCCCTGTAGATTACAATATGAGTAAACTGAAATACTCAGGAGGCAACATGTTGATTGTTTTAGTTTCAGTGCACTCAATTTTAGTAACCATTTTGCACTAGCAATACTGGCCAGAAATGGCTAAATTGATTTGTTTGTAGTATCAATTGCCTCCTTTGTTAACAGACTTGAAATAGAACCTTGAAAAAGATTTTACCCTTTATGCAACACCCTGAAATTCTGTTAATCCACTGAATGTTGGAGAATGGAAATAAAGTGAACGTAGACAAAGTAGCAGTGAAATCACAGCGCAAAACTGTATGTTACTCATACACAGGGCAGTCTGATTAAATGATCTGACTGGAGCTCAGCTAACTTTCAAAACCCTCCATAAGGGATTAACACATGGCACTAGAGTGTTTCCTCAGTTTTGGAGGGTGTGATAGAAACAGCATGGCGGTGTAATTAGAAGTAGTTAATTAGCTTTGGGTTAATTACTGGGTTCTGCAGAGTGTTGGTGAAAGACCTGGTGGGGTGGCAAAGCAAAGGGAAGCAGCGAACACACAGCAGGAAGCTCCCAGTCTCCCGCCAATTAGCAACCAGCATGGGGGGGCTTCAAGCAAGCCTCATATCATTTCATTCAAACCTCACTACAGTGGGAAGCAATAAAGTGAGAGCTGACAAAATGCATTCTTTTAAAATGCATGCTGTTATAGGTTGTTTTACTATTTTGAAAAAAATAAAATAAAACAAAAACTAATGACATCCAGGTTCCAGATTAAGAATAAAGGAGTGCAGGGACTATTTTAATTGTTACAAAACCAAGTTCTTATTACAGCAGCCACAAGCTATCTTTCTTCATTTACAAACTATATTGAAAGACTGCACTGCATTATTTTCTTGTTATGTCCCATGTGGTTTGTTTAGAAAGCTTTATAATTTATAAGAGCATAAATTATCCTTGGAATTAAGGCATTGATGTATAATCAGAGAAGGGCTATCGGGCACGAACTAACGTTCGCCCCCAGGCATCCCAGTACACAGAGCACACTGCGTATATACTCAGTAAGGTGTCGGTAAAACTGAGAGAGAGAGAAGGGGGGGTGTCTCTAGTTGTATCTTTCAAATACGTCTCAGATTAGTTAGACACACATCCCCCCATTTCAGCTCAATTCCAGACCAACACACATGGATACTGAGTACTTACAGTAGTATGCAGTACTGATTTTCCCATAGTGTGGAATGCAGAAAGGCTGAGACGACACTACACTACTTTCTACACTCATCTATCTGGCACCAATCAATCAAAACACACTGATCATTATTCTTGGAAAGATTACTAAATGTAAAACAATTCAAAATCCCAGAAAAATATCTGCACAAACCCACTATAAATACCTGTGTTTCTTAGTGTTTTCAGATTAGCAGGGAAGAGACAAAGAATACAAAAAGAGAAAGTGAGATTGAGATATGTAGCTGCAGAGAAAGTGAGAAAGCTAAAGACACGTGTCCAATGAAAGGTCAGGGACAAGGGGAAAATGTGCTGATCAAAGTCTTCGAGCCCTAGGACCTTCATTTCTACTAATTATCAAATATGCCCCTATTTATATCTGCGGGAAGCAGACGTTCTCTCAAGAGAGGATGGAAGTGAAATCTGCTAACTACAGTGCTTTCAGAGCTTCTGTTTGCACTTGCTCCATTTCATTTGTTCTGTAGTAACAGGATTAGATTTGTAGATGAGGGTTAAGAGAACCGATGACCACAACTTATTTTGGAATGTTGTAATAAAGGTAAAGAACAGGACACAGTGTGTAGAGAACAGGAAGTATGAGCAAAATTTAAATTATAGAATCACGATAATGTGGCGTCACATACATACATACAGTATATTCATACATACACACACACCTTCCCGCAGCGCTGCAGTTAAGGCAAGCCAACCACAAACACGGTTGTTAAAATAATCAATAGCATTGAAATATTAAACCTTAAGAAGCCGCATTATTGATTGGGAGCACAATGATAAAACAGTTTATTATCACAACTGTGGGGTTTTATGTAAATATTTTGGAGAGACCATCAGCTGTCCATCCACCATGGGCTGTGGCAACCCCCCCTCAGCCCAGCCACATACATACACACCCCACAAGCCACTCACCACTCAGCTGTGCTCGCTTAACCTACCATCCAAAACCTGAGGGACTGGGCCGAACAGGGATGTGTCATTACCACTGCTTCTACTTCTAATAAATATAGCTGACACTGAGCAGTGTACCAAACCTCTGTTGACAGAGAGACAGCAGAAGGGGGATCTGGTCTACAGGACAACCTGGTAGCTCTGGGATGTGGTCTATGGGATTTTTTAGCAGGCATGAAGGCAAAAAGGAGCCTACAGTTGAGTAGGACCCAGGCACCATGCAGGGATCATGCCCTGACAGACAGATAGGGGACATGGATAACATGTCTATAATCCTATGCCTTTCTGTGTAATCTGGAGAACAAATACCTTAGTAATGACCTAGTCTTGCACCTGGTAAAACACAGGGTTCACTGGCCCCTGGAATTACACAAATATACACTGCTACTTCTGAAAGGGACAAACTCCTTCAGGGAATGCTAAAGGAAACTTTAGAAGATACCAACATGAAGGGTAATAGTATATTTCAAAGGGAAAAAAATAGCAAAATAGAAAAGCAAATAAAAAACAGTAAATCTGAAATGTAACTGTAAAAGTTTAAGCTGGGACTATGACTGTTTGAGGTGCATGCAGTGGAATAATGTGTCCAGTCGCGAAACAGTGAGGCAGTGCCAGAAGTTTGAGGTTCAGATCCTGAGTCAGTTAAGTGTCTAAACCTGAGCTGGGTGATACGATCATTTATCGAAAGCATGTGAAGGCCAAATAACCAGGAAACCTGAGTAATGTGGGTGAAAGCTGTCTAGGACGAGAGCAGAGATGTGGAAAGTCATGCAGTGTTATGTGTGGAAAATGGAAACTTACTATCTCTTTTACACACCTCATACTGAGGAGTGCTGGGGCCATATACACATACAGTTATGTGTCCACACACCCTAGCATGTGTGCAAGCACGTATAGAGTATAAACACACCAAATCCACACACACACACACACCATGCACATAGAGTAGGGATTAGAGGGTGGCCCAGTGAAACCATTCTGTGGAAATTATTTCTTTGCAGAAAAAAAGGCATGAAAGCCAATGGTGACCTGGCCTCTAATTCTAGAGTAGGATATCCTGGATAAATAATTAGAGGGTTCCTTTGAAGACCTTGCACAGCCGAACCATTCACTCCCCACTTCACATTTGCTAAAGTCATTAATGACAAAGAGTTAGAAAGGAAAAGCGAAAATCTTTCTGGTACACAAATACTTTTTTTTTATGAGGCCTGGCCCAAATTCCTCTCTGCTTAGCTGAAGCCCTTACCCTGGGAAAGAACTGCACCCGTTTTAAACAATAAACCTCAGGGGAAAAGTGCTTTCTATTGCCCCTTTCCCCCGCTGAATCATCATGATAGTTAATAAAGTTAAAAGAATTATGTGCCCTGTGTTTTAAAAGAGGAAGTGAGCAAGAAATGGTGGGATACTTCAGTACATGTCCAAGCACACAGGGAAAACACAGCAAAGAGAGACAATAGTTTCAAACTGAAAAAAAACAAAGTTTGACAAAATAGTGCAACAGCATGCCTGCTACAAAATTTTAAATAATTCTTTACTTAATGGACTTCACACACTGTCTTATTTGACATGGGTATTCTTGTGCCATAGTGGACCCACAAACTGGAGTGGCTGGTTCATGCTCATACTTAAAAAGGACCATTCAGTGAAAATAAACAGAAGAGAAACTGATAGGTGGAATTACATTTATCAAATTCAGGTTTCTCTACTCCACTTGTTTTATTCAACTGCATACTGCTGGAATATACAGTATAAGAGCATTCAATTGAGACAAAATAAAAAAGAATGTCAATGTTTCTTCAGGAAGAAAAGACCACTGAGCCAATAGGATGCCTAATCTTTACACTGGCAGTTTATAAACATAACTCTCATGAATCAGATCTCAATGTAATCGTCATCTTAAAAGAAGAGCAAAGCTTGCCCTACAGTTTACAAGGACAGATTCCAAAGCAAACCTTGGAAGGTGATGTGCATTCCTTCTGAGTAGAGCTGTGATGAGGAACTGTCAAGAGGGGAAAAAGGAAGAAAAACAAAAAGAAAACAACTTGTTAAGTGTATAACAAGGTGGCCTGGAGGGCAACGCTGAAAGACACCTCAGCACTTGACTCTGAAGTGTGCAAGGAACATCAAAACAGTATTTCTGTAGCTACACTGAGCACTGACAGAGCAGACCACAGTTTTCAGAGACCCTTGTGTGAAGAAAACACCACAGTTTGGCAGGAAACTAACAGATAAAATGTGACTAAAAGTGTTCATATGCACTAAATATGAGCTCTGTTTTGAGCCGCAGACCTCCAGGGAGACCTGTCTAACACAAGGGAAAGCTGATGACATCAAACTACGAAACAGAAACAGAAAAAAAGCCATTCTAAAATGCAATTACAAACAATGAAGGAAATCCTATTTAGAAAACGTCTACCCCTAAGCTGTATAACTGTAAGGTGTGTGTGTGGCACAGAGAGAGATAAAGCAAGGCTGGCAAGCATATTCCTCTGTGAGAAGCACCACAGAAGGAGAGCAAGGGGCAGCGGCATCTTTACTGTACAGGAGCTGAAAGAAAATCAACAAATATATGGCAATTAAAGCCGTTGGCAGCTCAGTGCTTGCAGTAAAAACTTGGCATGATATTTTCTGTAAGTGTCCAAACATGTTCAAAAGTCCTATCCGCATGGATAGATGGAAAAAGACAGAGGAAATAGACAAATGAAAGCTATGGAAAAGCACAAACTGGTGTGATATTTTAAGAAATGCAGAGTGTGTTAATAAATTCCTCTTCTTCCTCTCCTGGCCTGGTCTGTATGTTGTGACAGCTACAGTACTTTGGAGCTATATTTGAGAAAGACCAGCCTTCTGCCCCTCACCTCCACACACACTTGCACCCACGCACACACACGCACGCGCACACACACACATGCGCACACACACTGTAGCCCTTGTTCATCTGCCTTAATGAAATGGCCACATGCCTCCTCTCATCCCAGAGCTGCTTGTACACTGTAGCACCTGGTAGATATAAATCAGCTCTACTGAGCTGTATTTGGGAAGTGAGGCATTAAGCATGACATGGCCTGTCAAAGTTCAGATCACACCAACCGCAACATCTAGTTGAACTGCTGCGGAACAGACCCAAGACCAAGGAGCAGGCCTACTGTCGGCCTCTTATCTTCTGCCTCCCAGCTCCACATGACATGGTTGCCACATCTGGGTCCCAGCTGGGTAGCCTGCTGAGCACAACTGAGGATAGGTGCGAGGAACACTGGCGCACCAATGCTACATAGATTCATGGTAAGACGCCCTTCTACAGAGATCAACAGCCTCAGAACAGCAAAGATTTGAATGGATGTTGTTTTCTGCCATTTATCTTTGGGCTTTCTTATCCATTACCTTCAGGGGGTTGTGGCCACTATGATAGTTTTTAAGTGGTGTAGATTCTATTTCTGAGCAAGGAGATAAAAGTAGCTGAGTGTATGTGTGAGCATACTGTATTAGTATATGTGTGTGTATTTGTAAGTGGAATTTTGGTCACGTGAGCTGGGGGTCTGAAGGTCAAACACTGCATGAGAACCCACACATTCCTCAGAGGACAGGCACACATCTTTCGTGCATGAGCATGTGCAGTTTTGCACCGAGTTAGATGCACGCATGTGTAGGCATATTAAACTAGATAAATCTCCAATTTTCCACCACTCAACCAGTCTACTCCCAAACTTTACACTTGAATTTTAAATGTATTCTCACTCTGAGCTTTGTCTCGGATGAGTCCTGGAACAGATACACAAGACAAAAGAACAGGAGGACACAAAGAGAAAGATGCTATAAAAAACAGAATGAAATGAGACAGAGGGAGCTAAAGGGTGAGCATAACAAATTACCATCTAGGGATTTGGACAAGAGTTTGATATGATGTCTTACTCTTCTTAGCTAGATGACACTAAAGAGAGCTGAGGTGGAGTGGGAAGAGTGAAAAGCAAAGAGGAGAATGAAGGAGAAAAAGAGATCAGGGGACAAGCAGCCCAGGTTCAACTCAACCCTACTGTAATTTACATTGCTGGGTAATTAGCTTTAGCTTCAGGGGCTCAAGCCAATGACAGATGCCTCTTGGATGAGAAAAGCAGTATGTCAAAAGGACCACAGCATTATTATGATATATAACATTAATTGATTCCATCTGTTAGAGGGAGCATGTGTCAAGGGCATAAAAACTGCTATATGTACTGTACAGAATAAAGAAAAAACAGAGGTGATTAAAATAACAGAAGATATATTTATATAAGAAAGAAAAGAAGAGTTAAAGAGTTAGTTACATCTGTTGGACTGTAGTGCTAAGTAGAGACTATACTGTAATATTCATGCAACATTAATGCAGTAACAAAAAATAAAACTTATGAGATTTTTTTTCCAAATAGAAATGAATCTCACTCAGTGGCAATAGATTCAGCAGTGCCTAGTTAAGAACTGCACATTTAATACACATTTAATTAATAGTGTCATTTGTTTTGACATTGAAAGAGCATCACAGCAAACAAGATAAACAAGATCTTGTGAGTGCTGTCAGAATACTAAAGGAAAGCTGCAAGATTGTAGCTTAATCCTGGTCCCACCATTCAATCCCCATACCATGAAGAAATATTTTACTCACAGGACAAGCTGCTAGCTCTGCACCACACTGTGTTTGTGAACACACACCCATCTGTAAGGTCATACAGTATATTTGCATGTGAGACTAAATAGCAGCCAGATACACTGCCATATTGTGAATGAATTCTTGCTAAGGTGCTGTGAGTTTCCACTCAGGCTGCTATGCCAGTGCAGAGTCTTTACACATGTGAACTAGAACTGGGAATGAAGCCATAAGCCTGAGATGATAGGCATATGCACTGCATAACACACACACACGCACGCACGCACGCACACACAAGCACAAACGCGTGCGCGCGCGCACATGAACAATCCGCTAACACCGCTAAACACTAAGCTAAAAACAAAGCACAGAAAAAGTAAGCTAACATATTAACATGTGCATTGAAGTAAAGTTATCCACATTTGTGCTCACCTCCTTGCATATACATGCATGCAAAAAAAACATGTTAGCAAGGAGGTGAGAATTAGAGCAGGGCCAACTGGCTCACCC
>JAUBNQ010000017.1:7568133-7595379 GCA_032353495.1 Ctenopoma kingsleyae | reverse complement strand
TCCTTGCATATACATGCATGCAAAAAAAACATGTTAGCAAGGAGGTGAGAATTAGAGCAGGGCCAACTGGCTCACCCTGAAAGTTCAAGTTGAGTGCCACTACAAATTACAAGTTGACAGCTTAAATTATCCCAAGTACGTGTTTTTTACAATGTATGTGCATGTTGGACTTTGCTAAGGCGACTGCCTCCAGACAGCTGTTCTGGATGAGGTATTTGCATGTCAACTATTATCTCTTCCCATAAGAAATGAACAACAGTATATACTCTTCCTTGAGCTTCACTGACCAGCAAATGCCCCAAACCAGCAACCTCTCTCATGTCATCAACAATAAGATCCTCTGCCCCATCTCTACCAGATGCCCCCATATTTGAGTAGTGAGGAGGGGGAGTGATAGGGGCAGTGTAAAACGAGAGGGTGACTAATTGGTTCATAACCTGTAATTGGGGATATGTAATTGGAGTGGACTCGCAGATGCCAGGTGCACCTTTAGAAGGTGGGGCAGCGGTTTGCCCTTTGACTGGCTGTGAGGGGGCTCTGTGTGTGTGTGTGTGTGTTTTTATACATGTGCGTGAAAGGGGCTAGGCATCATTAGATGTGATGGGGAAAAACATTTCTTTTGCAAGGGCCCCCAAAGAATATAGTTTAGGTGTGGCATGTGCTTGTTAGATCCTCAGAACCACATGAAAGCCCATGCACTGAAACTTGTCACAACACAGCACAGCCCCACCCAATGCAAACAGGCACGCATACGTATATAAATACACACACTCATACAATATATACGCACACACTATACAACAGCTTCATGTGCACTGGTAATTTTTTTTCAAACTGCTGTTAGAACTGAGAAATATACCGTATGTACCGTACCATATACCATTTTCTCATAGTTCACATGGTTGGTCAATGTGATCAATGTGCTCATGGCCCACCTAGCCAATACTACACCTTCCCCAATCAATGTAATGGGTGCTGGGTGTTAATTGGGATATTGTAAGAGGAGAGTGGGTGATGGAGCACATTGCAGTTTTTGCAGAAGCATCAGAAATGCTGTACTGTGTCTTAATTAAATCTTCTTAATGTTGACAGCATTTTTGTTTCATCTGAAAAAGAAGTGCACAGTTTGTGTTGAACTCATAGTGCAGAGAGCGGGATATTTGGAGGAACATCTGTTTGTCCTGCCTATCGCTATATTATTATTAGTAATTAGCCACGACGCCTGCAGTTGCGTGGGTGTGGTCATGCATTCCCCTCTCTGGGCAGGTATGCAGGCAGCATCCATAAAACACTACCTACCTCTTGTCTCCTGCCGCTATCCCCTTCTCTTCCTTATGAGTCACAAGGTAATCTACAAATATACGTCTATGTAATCTTAGAAAATCACAATACCATTATTCTATTATTCTAAGGCTTTACTTTGTGCTGAATTATTTTGAATAACGAAGAAGGATACAGGACAATCAGAATAAAATTAGTACAGGCTGACTATGGCCACTGTTCAGTGTTGGGTAACTAGTAAATGCACTGAAAGGGTTTCCTAGCTATTGCATTTAGTCCTAAGGAGATATTTGCACTAAGGAAAAATGATGAAGGAAAGACTCCACATCCCGCTTTACAGGACCACAGTATCTGCTTTAAACATAAAGCAACTTAACCCCTCTACAGGGGGAAAACAAGTGATGATGAAAAGATGGTGATGAAAAATAAATCTGAATTTTAAAATAGGGAGATGTTTTTGCTATTCATAGGTAGAGTAGCTCAGATGTGATGCATCATACATTGTTAAAAATAAGACTGTGATATTCAAACATTTAAGCACTTTTTTCACATTTTGCATTTTTGATAGAAATATTGGAAAACTTCTGAAAGAAAAATCAACAGATTAAACAAAGGCAATGAATGCAGAGATACCATGTGAGGTGTAGAGCGAGAGGCATTACTGAATCCACTGTTTATCCCTCTTTTTAAGTGCATGGCTGTTTTTTCTGATGAGAAGCTACAGCTGGCAACTAAAAAGTATGTAGAGCACAGGAAAAACTTGCCTGACAGATATTCTGTCTGTCAGCTAAGTGGAAGTAGGAAGTGGTGGTAGGGGAAACAGCCTCGACCAGAGTAAAGGCCGTTTCCCTTGTGTTGCCTGTTGTCTTGCCCTGTTTATATAGGGCACAAGGTTAGTCAATGTGGCATCAAGCCCAGAAAACTGCAGCATCACACAAAGCACCGTGAGGTTCCACTTGCTCTGTAAAAGACCTAAGCACAGAGAATCAAAAATAAAATATAGTTTTCTTTATACATTTTTTTAAATATTGGAAATGAGTAACAAACCTTTCTAGCTATACAATGATGTAATAAAATAAGTCCTCTTCACTATGAGCCATCTATCTGACCCATTAGTTGAAAGTGAGAACATCTGATAGAGATGTATTGATTTTCCTCCATTTTAGTGTAATTTGGTGAAGATTAATTTACATTTTCTCTCTTGCTCTGCCCATCTTGCTGACACAATGAACACCAGTGGGTCAGAGGAAGGTCTAAAGTCAGGACACAGTCAGTCCAAAAACAAGGTGGCCCCTCCAAGACCCTGGCCTACCCCCAGCCTCTAAATTACCTAGACTGACACCGCGGACGGAGAGGCACTGGGCCACTTCAGCTCTGTACTCAGGCCAGTGGCTGAGCAGGTCAAGACCTCCCCATTAGGGAGCAGGTCAAAGCCACATAACTCTTTAGCTAAGGTGAGGGTCACTGTGATGCTCTGTCCAGCCAGGGTCAACCAGAGGTCTCTGGCCACTGAGGTTCATGGCAATACAATAAAGTAATCAATCTGGCCGTTGGTGCCTGGTCAATAATATACTCCCAGGGACAGGGTCACCACCTGTTCCCTGGCCTCTCCTTGGGCTTTCCTGGCCTCCTGAATTGCTTGTATCTTGGATTTCACTAAGACCAATATGGAAATGAACAATGTACAGGTAGCACATCATTACACCAGTACCTCAGTAGTATACTACACCATGCTAAGGCTTTTCAAAGTGAATAAATATCCTTTATCAGAGTACAGTCTAAACAGAGACATAGCCATGAAATTGGCACTACTCACCAACATCTCCTTTAGGAAGTGTAGATGTACATTTTTCTATCGTACGTCTGCTGAACAAAGAATCTACACACACTGTGTGCAGCATACATTATTCTTGATACTGCTAATCCCTCTTTCTTCACAATTTCTTTCAGGTTTATGTGACACACATTGCCAGCACTGTTTCTTTCCCCTCCCCTTACTGTTCTTCCCTCGTTGCCCTCTCACGCTTGCCATGAATGGAGCCAGACAGCATCCTTGGCGGCTGCCAGGATGAGGCAGCAGTTAATTCTTGGCTGCCCTCCCTCTTTGCTTAAAGGCAGGTATAGAGTTTCCAACAGCTCCAGCTGGCTAGATACAAAGGAGATCTCAGTGCAAGGGCAAAGTTCCAAGCAGGTGAACTAACCTCTTCTCCTTTCCCTATAGCTGTTATCAGCCTTTCAACAGCAGAGTCACTAACATCCCTACACCTCAGACTCAGATTTTACTCTGTCTTGCTCAAATTCTAGCCGACCCAACCCCCAAGTCTCACACCATTTCCTGGCTGACAGTCACTGTAGCCTGTCTAGCAGAGAAACATAAAACTACAATGATAAGATCTGAAACAGAATCTAACGAGCTAATGAAACAGTGCAGCTTCATAGCAAAACACTGCTCCAGTCTACTTCTGTAAAAAATGTAGTAAAATTATTTACAATGTTTATGTCTGCACACATGCACATTTTCAACCTTAGACACTAATTTTGTATCTACATATCCTTCCTTACTTTTTTCCCCTCTCAGCTTTTTCCTGCCAACAACATGACATGTCATTAGGCAGTATAATCAGCATGCTATTTGCATACATCTGCTTTACTTTATTGATTGCTCTTCATTCGTTAAGATTCAGGGTATATAATTAATGACCAACCCCCTGGTGCCACACCCTGGGGACAGCTAATTCCACTGCATACCAAGGGGATTTAAGCAGAGGGCACAAGTGGGCTTGTCACAACGGGCACTGGGCCAGTATCAGTCCCAGTCCTCTCCCTGCCTCCGGCTGTCCTTGGTCCCAGCCAGCTCCTCTAACAAGGAGAGCCCTTCCCGGGGCCGCGTTAACTAAAAGGACAATTATCTTGAGAACAATGATGCTTTTCACAGGGGCTGTGTTGTCATTAATGCAGTGGATCTGGTTACAGCAGCCAGCTTAAGCTAATGAAGGAATGCTATATCTGGACTCTTATTGCTTCTTAATTAAGTAAGTTTCATTTCAAAATGGGCACAAACAGCGTCTGTTGAACGGGAGGAGGGGTGAATAATGTTTGAATGTAACAATTTGGTGAGTTATTCTTCTATGACCAAGACAAAAACATTTAACTAACATTTGCTTCATACTCAGATAAAAAGTTTGTCAAATGACAAATGGATCTATAAAAGTTAAACCTATGTATAAACATAAGTTGATATAAGTTCTTGGAGGAACAGCTTTTGAGACTAGCAGTAATGCCAAAAGCACTACTGAGGAACAGTCTACCTTGTCTTTCCTGTCTGGCTGTGGTCATAAAACGATTCATTCTGTAAAGTTAAAGCCTCAGTTACTACAAGCTTTTCCTGTCACAAACACTATCTAGACCAACTGTCTCACCATCCTTCATCATTAACAACACATTGTGATTAGAAATGCCTGACTGACTGACAGAAAAACTGAATGCTCTGAGAACAGTTGTTTCCGAAAAGCCAGCCGACTCTTTCTTTCCAAAGAGACTGCTGACCTTTTACACAGGAGAGGGATGTTAGTCACCGCTCACTCAGCACTGACTGACAACATGAGGAAAACTGAATGAGAGAGGGAGTGTGTGTGTGTGTAGCAATGAGAGAGAAAAATAGAGAGACAGATAGTGTCAGTTCTGAGTGTGTAAGATCCTTCAGAATTGGCTGTTCTCTAAAGATGGACTGACATGTGCAGAGGTTAAGATGACACATAAGCCCATTCAAAGCCATTGCATATCCTCTCTAACAACATGTACACTTTGCTGTCTCAGGGTTCCAAGACACTAGCTCTGGTTCATTTGTCCACACTGGCTTCTAAGGCTATGTAGTTTCAGTATCTAAGGGGTGTGTGGTGGTTCATGTAGGAGAGGGAAAATGTGTAAACACAGACACACATGAGTGCAGGGATCTGGTTTGGCAAGTATATATGTCCTTACTTGCTGGGTATTGTGAAGGAGGTTACAGCTGTTGATTGTGATTACAATGTAAACAAAAGCTGAGTTCAGAGAAAGGGCGAGTATGTGAGTTTGAGTGTTGATCAACTCTCACAGTCCTCCACACCTACGCAAAAAAAATATTCTTCACACAACCTACAGGGCCAGGTAATATCAGAAACACACACTGTTTAATCATTTTCCACACTAGACCATGGCCTAGGAAATGAAAAATGAAAACCTCGCAGAAGCATTTTCAAAAATGTGAGAAGATCCTCTACAAAATTCTTTGGATATATCAACATATATGAGAATTTATATCCTCCCTGTGGTGCCCATGGCTGAGGTTATCATGACCCCATTGTGACTGCTCTTCGCATCAACAGCAGCGCTGCTTCTTCCATTTACCCTGCTTTTAGCCTCTCAACAAGAAAAATGTACTGTTTTAAGTAATCCTTGTTTGTACTGACCATAATTGATTGGGTAATCCTGGTTTAACATGCACTAAAGCCAGTGCTTAAGAATCTATTAGGAGGTCTAGCTGCTTAAAGACGCAGGATCTATCTAATGTTGATTGCTAGATCTTTGTTTCTGTTCCTAGAGATTGAAGGCATTTGATGACCCCTTATATGATGACCCAATTCAAGCCTCATCTCCAAGTCACATGGCTATTTTTGTCTTCATTTAATTTCTTTCTTCCTTCATTCTGTTTCTGTATTGTTCTGTCTGTGGCACAGTAAAGCAGTCATGTGCCAAGGTACTGCCAAGGTTTATCCTCTGAACTCCACCAGCAAATCTCTTGGCATTCTTCCATCAACCTGGTGACACAATTCTGTTGGTGTTTAGACCAGCTTCACCTAGAGCCACAACCTACCTCCACAGACGCCATGCCAAAAGTCCCTGTCAACTCGACATGACACACGCCACACCACACACTCATCACTGCGACAACCCTGTCATAATCAACACAAATCTCTCAGCGTCAGCACGAGGAGCAATGGTATTAGTGAGCTGGAGAGAGGGAGGACACACCAAGTAGAGACTGTGGCACGCATGGCACAATCTCAGCAGCTCTGGGATCTGGCACAAAGTGTGAATGTGAATGTGCACACAGGGCAGTCAGAGAAGAGGAAGGCTAATTCCTGCTCGTCCTTCTGTCCTGACTGCTGTGATTTCAACATGACACAGGAGGTGATGGGGAGGTCTCACACACGCATACACACACACATAGAGGAAAGAAGAGAAGGAGAATAATCCCCACCAAGACCTCTGCCCTAATGGGGCCCACTACTGTAATTACAAGGCACAGATTTCAGATCAGGCACTTAAGTAGCCAGCTAAGAGTGCCCAGAAAACAAAAAGCTCTATAATTATCGTCTGCCTCCTCTCTCCCTAGTGCAACTTCAGTTACCTGTCATGCTGCTGTTTTGTCAGGAATCTGTTGTTTCCTGGATTCTCCCTAATCCGTGGCTGAAGCAGCCCTGGCAATGTGCCTGTCTGCGCAAGATGCACATTTCAGCTCACGGGGGCGAGTGACGACATGGCACACAAAGATAGCAGAAACCTGAGTCCTCACAGCCCCACAAGCACATGAATGCATTTTTTTACAAGAGAAGGGAGGAAAAGAAGGAGGGGGAGTGTTCAGTTTGCTCTAGACAAAAGATCCATTGTGCAGTGAAACTTTATATACATATTAGAAACTCGAAACCCATAGCCTCTGCAAGCAGGATTCTTGTAACTGTGAACAAGATAACATTACCTACCATTCTTTCCTTCTGTCCACAGAAAAAGAGAAAAGCCTTCAATCCTACTTTTCTGCAAGGGTCTTATTCCTCATGATGGATTCCTGTTTTTCTGCAGGGTCATCTAATATCAGCGATAAGAGAACTGTGGTCTCCAGGCAGTTTTGTGGCCCATTAGGTAACACATTCCCCAGGTGGAGCAGAGCAGGAGGCACAGCCTGTCGACAGAGATTTGCACTCTTTCTCTTAGCTTGCAGTCACTCTCTGCCTAACCTTTCAGGTGTTCCATAAGGAATGTTATGTCCATTCCTAGACTTGCCCATTCATCCACTTCAGCCTGGAATGCATTCTGTGTGTACTTTATCCGCTTCTGTAATACTACGCTACTATTACCCAAATAATAGCAACTTATATCTTTTAATACTGTTTTCTGCTTTTAAAATTCTACCTTGTGTTAACCGTCACCATTCAGAAAAGGTCAAGTGGTATATTTTGAGAGTGAGTCATGCAACACAAATGCACAAACATTTTTTTCTATATCTTTTCTGGCACAAGTCCATTCTTGTTAGAGTTGTAGAGCTACTTATCTATTTTTCAACTGGCAGGTTAAATAACCACATGCACAGCATAATATTAAATATACCCAAAATTCTCAAAGAGCCAACATGTGAACAAGGGCAAGTCTTTACAGTGTTAAGCGAAAATCTCTATAATACATCTGACAAGGTACAAGCCAGAACATCAGGGACAACAGCTTGGCTAGGCAGTTTTATACAAGGTGATTAAATGACTCAGGAGAAATGCTTTTTTCTTTAATGATATAAGCATCTTATTAAAGACTTTAAAATATACAATGTGTATAAAACATTTAAATAAATTAAATCTGAGACATACAGTACACTAAATATTAGGAGGGAGAGGCTGTGGTAGATGACTATCCTAGTCATCTACCACAGCCCCAGTTTAAATTATTAGAATTTAGAAGAACGACACAATCTAAAGCAGCTATCACAACTTAGGGAGCATCAAGACCCATTCAACCTCAGCTTAGGTAAGTCTGTGTCCACACGCCTGGAAAAGTTTCCAACATGATGACATCAACATCAGACATGTAATTAACCTATTGCAGTGATGCAGTCAGGGGGAAGGCTGGACAGCCAGGCTCATAATGACAACTTGTGCAGCTTGTAATTATTTTTCTCATGGGACAAACACAGTCACACGTATGCACAAAACATACACAAGCAAAATGGAGGCCCTGCAGATAATAATGCCTATAAACACAAATTCTAGCATTCAGGAAAAGATGCACAGTAACAACATGCAACAAGGTGACACCCAAATGTCATAACATCTAACTTATAACATAACAAACCTAACATAGGTTTTAAGGCGGTAAATGTGGTTTATGAAAGAGAAACTGAGCGTAATTAAATCAAATGCTGAACAGTATTGTGTTGTTCTGAATATTAATGCTTTGCACAGAAAGTACTACATGGTCATTTCATTATTGAGTTACCAACTGTATGGCTGTATTTTACACAAATTTACTAAACTGCCCTGTGATGTTTTATTGCTTATTTGTACATGCTATTTGTGACCTGAATCATTAAGGGACATCCACTGGAGACACATTAACCCAGCAAAAGGGTAAACATCCCTGTAAGGTAAGTCAGGACAAACAGGACAAAAACTTGTAATCTAAATTTAAAAGTTCCGTAGGTTAAAGAGATAAGTTGAGGTATGAAAACCATCTGCACAGATAATAAATCACGAAGCCTTTCCCTTTATAACAAGAGACAACAAACACGAGAGTGGGGTGACTAATCCTGATGTTTTCCATTTTGGTTCTGGCTCAGTCTATGTATCAGAAAGACATTCTGTGAGTGTTTGGATAAAAGACAGTCTCCATTTTTACAAGTTCTATTAATAAGGACTTGAGGTGGATGATTCATTGTGAACCAAATCTGGGTTTTGTCAGCCAAACTTCTTCCATCAATAAAGAGGTTAACTTTTTCCACTGATAAAGATCTAATTAATAACAACTATGACCAGCATAGATTCATTGGTTACAAACTTTACTGCGTCCTTATGAACCTACTGCTTTTCATTCGTTTTGTTTAACTGTTGTGTGTGCCAGGAAAAGAAAATTTAAAAGCACGATGTTAAACAGAGAACTAACCACTAGAGTATGATTTGGGGGCCAAAACGATTTTGCATGAGGCTACATTAGGTGACGTCCAGTCAAATGATGTAGCTGGAGCCTAAAGTAAGGAAGTGTAGATGACCCTTTGTTACTGCCCTCTACCATGGAAAGATTATATCAAAGAGTGGAAATCATTCAGAAACTGTGGTCTCAAAATGAAAAGTGTCTTTGTCTTAGCTCATTCTTTATCTCACACTGGGCTGTGTAAGGACTGGCTGCACTGTGACTGTCTCGGCTGAGCTGGAGTAAGTATCAAGCCTAGTTTGATGTCATCAACTTAGACCCAGGGAGCCTTGAGAGTAAAGAGGGCTCTAAGTTAGTTTTAATAGGCACATTATTTCTACCCCTAACGCCCGCACAGGCTCCACTCTGAGCACTGGCTGTTTGAAGTTGGTAACAGCTGTAGTGTTCCAGCCTTTATTTAGAGGTCAGCACACTGACTTCACTTAAAAGGAGAGTGGGACTAAAGGAGAGAGAGAAAAAGAAAGAAGAGAAGGCAGTGGGAGGAGAAATAAAGAACAGAGTGAGAGTGAGAGGTGAAAGAATGAGTTAAAAAAAGAAAGAGTTACTAGTGTGGCGAGGGATTAGCTGAGGGAGAGGTTAAAAGTTTGTGGAGTTGCATCTGGCCTCCTGCCTGCTCTGTTGTTTATTGCCTCGGGCCTGAAGATCTGGTGCCAACATTAACCGCACCTGAACCACTATACAGCACACACACACATGCACACAGGGGCAAAACGGGAACAGGCATATTCACAGCCTGCACTTCTCTCCAATCTTTTGACAAGATGTTTCAGTGTGCCAGGCAATTCTCCTCGCAGTACCAATGTGTGTGTGCACGCGATCGTGCATCTATGTGTGAACTACACTTGTAGATGCCAAGTCATGACTTCTCATTTGTTAATCCCCTGTTGCTCCTATTACCCTCGTCTTTCCCTTTCCATCTTTGTGCTCTGTCACTCTGGATGACTGCCTGGCTGCAAAGCCCTGGTCTGCCCCAGCCAAATCTCTCTAACATAGTCTCCCAAAGCCTGGCTTGACAACAGTTTCAAGTCTTCTCGAACCTTGACAATAAGTTCAGTGAACTCAAGGCAGATGGGAGTTCTCATGCTCTATGTAAGAGTCCTATGTGCCATCAGCCAGTAATATAACACTGACTGGACCAGAGAAATACACAGGGTCACTGTGGGCAGTTATCACACACAAAGAAGAATGTTAGGATGCCACCCACCGCAAACCAATGGGACAGACCCTTCTCTGTTCAACTTCTCTCTTTCACTGGAATTCCCCTTAATAATGTGCCAGCTTACACAGTGTAGCATGTACATGCATGTGTGAGCACAAGCACACACATACAAACACATACTAAATTGTGACGACACAGGAGAGACTGGAGAAAAGAAAAGGAGTTTGGAAGAGAACAGTTAGAAGACACTTGGGGTTGAGGAAAGGGTATTCCTTTTGCCTCAGGCCGTATAGACTAGCCCGTCAGCCAATTAGCACAAGCTGAAGCCACCCCCAACACCCCATTCTCCTCACCCCCTACCATTCTGCCCAGCCTTGACCTGGTCTTCTGAACTTGGTATGGTGAGGGCTGGAATGTAGAAGCAGGTCATGTTCACATGCACATCAAAAGCGATTAAGTACAAGCCTCCTGGATTAAGATGAGTCTATGGACCTTCACATCTTGGGCGAACCTCTCGAAAGCACTTGGCTTCCTCCTGCCACAACAGTATCCAAATTCACTTTGGCCTGACACAGGCCCCTACTTTGCTTGTGGAAGTAATACCAGATTACAGAGCAACTGTTGTTAAATGTTGATATAATGTGTTTTTCTTGTTCGTTTTCCCCTCTCTTTGTTTGTACAGCTGTTCTTTAACAGCAGGACAGCTTGCTGTGCTGCTCTTGTATGGCTTACTTTGTGCAAAATTGATGTCTCATTTCAGTTTAATATATATGAAATATATATAAACTTGGCTGTGAGAGGGAACTTATTTAGGTGATAAACCTCGTGGAATTTAACTGATAGGTACATGTGGCACATTTTAAATTGTTGGGCCTAACTTTTCTCATTCCATTTCTTAACAAAACACCAGCTGTGCATAGTTTGGCAAACTCTCCTCAATAGTACTGTGAGGGTTAACTAATCCTTCTGTGACTCAGGTATATGGGACATGTCCTGACAGGCGACCCACAATTCCAACACACAGTGCAGGGATCTGCACAACCCACAAAAAAGGGGGATTTCACCAGAGCAAGAAGGACTAAGAAAACAAAAGGGGAAGAGGAAAGATGAACACCTCCATGACAACATTCTTTTCTTTGTTGAATCAAGGTAGGTGAGGATAAAAGAAACACCCATCTAAACACTCATTCATAAAATATACCACCTTTAGGTAGTTGTGCTGAAAGGGGGACGGCACACAGAGATAGGTCTATGTGTAAGTCAATGGGCACAACAAAGTTAGAAAGCATATGCAGGATATTTAATAGGATATTTAAACACAGTGTACAAACTGGGCTCTACCTCTCTTACTCTCCCTCCTCCAGCCCTCCCTCTGTGTGTGTGTACATGTGAGGACCCAGCAGGCTGGAAGCTCTCCCAGGGCCCAGATGCTCTCTGTCAACACCAAGATTCCAGAGAGGAAGCAGGGCTTTACAGCAGCAAGCTGCACACACAGCCAGGACCTGCAAAGACCAGGAGCCATGAGAGGACAACCTGCTCCACATAAACACAGACCTCCCTGTCTCCTGTCTGAGCCACTGGTTCTACTTCCTGGCTCAGGATGGGCATGGTTCATAGTAAGCCATAGTAGCAGTGAAGTCCTGGGAGCAGGGAATGAGCCACACAGTCCCTGTTGCCGGGCTGGGCCTCCTCTCCGCCTGCCACCGTCAAGAGGTAAATAGCTATTGGCTGCTCAATAAGTGGCTTCAGTGCGTTGGAGTGAGGGGCCTTTTTTCCCCCCACACTCTCCCAGCCTTGACAAGCATGTATTGACAGAACAGTTACACACTAACCCATTGGGGGAAATCCTCCACATTGTGCCCCAGGCAGCTGATAAATGGAACTCATATAGTACCTGTAAGCATGATCTCCTACACATGGACATGCTTAAATGTATTTGCACGTACACACGGTTCAATACTACCACACTAATGCAGACATAAGTGAGGAGAATAGGGGCTTTATGATATATAATACAATAAACCAATAAAGCTCTGGAAAAGTAAAGAGAAGAAGAAAAAGGAGATACAGATAAGTGTACAGTGGTTAAAACTATCTCATGTCAGTGCTGACATTTCTAACCTATCACACAATAACTAAAATCCATGGGCCTGTGGTGCCTCAGGTAGCTGCACATTCCAGGAAGAAAACTGAAAAAGGGCCCAAAACAATTCTCAACCTGACTATCAAGGACCTTAGATGTACTGACACAGACATACAAAAGTAGAGAGGAAAGTAGTGAAAGAGACATACAGAAATAACTAAATAAAAGTCTTGTGTGGCTGCCTGTGCTGTATATCAGAAAAAAGTTGTCACTGACAATCTACTCCCATATGTGAGCCACTGGAATCCAGGGGAGAAGCGATAAGATGAAAGAGTAGGAATCAGGGCTTGAGCCCCCAACAAGGGGGAAAAGTGCTGTCCTGTCTTGTCCTCCACCCCTTTCATGTCCGATCTACCGCTGATAAATAGCTAGGGGTGCAGCACTCGCTTTCACTTTGTGATATGATGTCAGTAACCTTCATTGATCTGCGGGCAGAAAGCAGGCCTTATCGCTGCCTTTCCCTTGTGATATACTGTGATCCAGGGCCCTGACTGCTTTTTAATACACTGCACTTTAGGTAACGATGTCGCAGGCTAACCCTGCCTACTAACACCTGAGGCCGTATTTTACAGCAGTGCTGTGATTGCCAGAAAGATTACATGGAAACTGACTCTGGGAGAGTCTGCCAGCAAAAACGATATCACAGGCTAAAGTGGGACAGTGGAGTTGTGGTATGGGAGGACGTTTGTATTCTTAACCATGCCAGATCAGGCAGACTGGCATGACATGAACTCATAGTAAGGTGTATGAAAAAAGACAATATCTTGGAGGTGAAAATTCAGAGACATATGCAATTTACAAACCCACATTTTTTACCATAATCCCTCCATCAGTGTCATGAACCACGTGAACCTTCTCACCCTAAATATATGAGATCTCTCGTCAGAACCCTTCAACCCTGTGGCTGTGGCACAGGTGCTACCTGTGCTGTATTTCTGAGCCTAATCAAGCACCAGTGTCAGAACATAGAGCTTGTGTTGACAGAGCACAGTGCTCTTAGCTGGGCTGAATTAGTGCTGACAGCCACTTCCTCCTGCCAGATTTATACAGGCACTCACTCTGAGACAACACCTGAGCTGATTGCCAAGAGTTGGACCCACAGGATGAGGACCCTTACACCAATACAATTAATATGACTCTTGCCCTCCATGTAACTCTTTGCCAAAAGAGTCTCAAAATGAGGTACCCATATCTTAAGTTTAAGGCAAACATTCGGATATTCCTGCCAAAGGTGGCAATGAAAACAGCAGTTAAGGAAAAATGCGCGCAAAGTTCTATGTAAGTTTAACTATATACATGTAACCTTTAATATTTACATAGGCATACTTCAGCTACCCACCACCTCTATGTACATGGGTTGAAAAAGCCTGCAGATAAAGGAGACTGGACGACTAGCAGGAGAATTATCCCAACTATTGATTTTAGCTGTTGGGTATTACAGAAGGAAACAGCGGGTTTATCAGGCCAGGATCCCTCTGCACTTTCACTAACTAAACGAGTATTTTCCGGGCTTATCAGGCAAAAAGCCTATTACTGATGGTCTCAGCCTCCCCCACAACTAGACAAAGAGAAAGGTTGGCTACCATTATGTAGCCACTGAATGGTTTGGTTGCATGGCTCTTTTGGGGACCTCTAACACTTATACAGCACTTCACATAGCCAAAATAATGTCCATATATTCACCTTCAGTGTATTAGTCCTCAGGGATGTTGCACATTTTTATATTTCTGTATAATTACAGTTATCTGCTAATGGACTTGTGACCTCCTCAACTGTGTACTCGCCATCTTCCTCTCTCGCTGTCTGTCTCTCTCTCTGGGTCAATGTCATTTCTATGGCTTTGGTATATGAGGACTATAAGCAGAGATAATAGGAAGTGCTATAATCCCTTAGAGGAGCCTAATACTGCTCTGAATGACACAAAAAGTGTATGTTTTAATTACAGACTAAAAGATCCAGGCAGATACCTGTGAGGCTCCTATGCCAGGATCCTTAGTGAGTGAGTCTTATCTGTGAAACCTGAAGAAAGCGCTGCTCACGTATGCATGCTATTCTGTATTAGCTGGCATGAGTTAAAAGTGCTCTCGTTATTTTAACATGAAATTATACCCAGACATTTTGAATGTATACTCATTTCCCAATATTAATAATGAAGAGGAGTAGAGACAGAGAAAATTTCCCTCAGCAATTACTGTGGAAATCCATATACTGATCAATGTGCAATCCCAAGGATTGTCTTAATACATATAAAATATAGACAACACTGCATGTGCGTATGAATGTGCATGAATTTATTGTGGTGTAAAATGACCTCAACAAGATGAGAATATTATTGAAGAAATAAAAGCCGGGTATAATGATTTACATCTTTTATCACAGGCAGCAATGAAAGTAAGTGATTAAACACACAGTGAGAAAGCAAGTGGGATGGGGAAGCGAGGGGGGTATTGACAATACTGAACAAGACAAACTGCTAAACAGAACAAAATGATAAAGAAATAAAACTACTTCCCACCTGGGTCAGCTATACTAAAAGTGCATCATGGAATAATAGGACATATTGGATAAATATGTCCACCAACTGCTTCAAACTTTGTTAGTCTAAGTCACTCTTGTTCTAACTAAAGACTACGAGAAATGCACTCATCTATTATGTCAACAATAAAAATCTTCATGGAGTTTTCCACAAGATGGAAGAGAACGTAGAAGAAGTGAAGTGGCACTACCAGTGACATGGGGAGAGGACAGAGAATCACAGCCAGACTTAGCACCCATGAAGGGGCAATGCTCATCTGCCCAGCGGCCTGCCTTTATGTCTCCAAGTCAGCCCTGTAATTTGCTTGGGGCGGAGATAAATCTTATCTCAGAGACCTGATTAAGTTTTTAATTTACACTCCAATCAATAGCCCAGGTCTATTGGCAATGTGTCTAAAACTCTATTTACCAAAGGATTCCCTGCTATCAATTGATCAAGGACCCGGCAGCCATAAATTATAAGAACATGTGTGTGTGTGTGAGAGAGGGGGAGAGAGAGAGAGAAAAGGTGAGAAAGTAGTGTGAGAGTGAGAAAGTGAAAGACCTGGGTTATATGTGACTGATTTTAGGATATAAAAGAGGTCTGAGCAGTCTGAGCTGCATCTACTTGAGATTGGCGCACATGACCTGAAGAGCATCAAAACACACTTTCAAAGCTCTGCTTGATATGAGAACTGTTGGTATTTTATTTATACAGTCATGACTACCTACATTGAACCCAATGGTGGGGAGAAGTGGAATGTAAATGAGCAGCAACATCAATGTAAAATGCTCAGTTCACTCATTCCCACATGACTTTCCAAATATTCACACCCAAAGTGCCTATGCTAAATGTCTGGAGAAGTGAGACCTCCCATTCTCAAACCTTTCTGCATGAGTGCCGTTATCTGTATACAGTGTCTACTTTCCCAACGGAATAGTTAAAAAGGAATCCAGCAGGGTATGGGATCCCCACACAGAATTCCTACATACACTTCCTACACCACACTCCATGGCATCCTGCCTGGAAAACTGGAGGAAGAATTGTTCAGACAATAATTTACACCAATATGACATCCAGGAAACAGCTATTTTCTGTTGGTTATTTTCAGTAGTTCAGATGTTTGTTTAGGATTGAAGAAGATGGAAGGATTAGCCATGCAGCTCTGAATCTTCAGAACTGTAAAGGTCAAATTAAAGTTAACTAAGACCATCTTCACCTGATTTCCAAGACTTGTTCTGTGAGAAGACAAAGAGAAAAGGGCACAGATACAGTTCAGACTCCTCTCTGCTCTTCCCATGCGGAGGAAGTGAAGGGGAGGGAAAGGAGGGCAAGCTTTATCACCGTGGAGAAAGTGTCGTCATGGCGGTTCTGCTCTGACCCTGCTGACTTGCCGATTCCTTAACATGAGATCGTTTTGGACAGCTGACCTCAATATCACTGTGCTGTGAGAATGAAACAGATCCAATGGAGCTTTTTATTCCCCCAATCCTGCCTACAAAACATAACCGGGACACTAAACTGTAAAATAAAAAGAGTCTCCTTTTTATTCCTGCACCGTCATTAGCAAGACTTAGAGGAATTAAAAGAAATTAAGAAAAACAAGTCAGTTTTCCTTCTCCTCACAATTTCCTTTGTGACATAAATAAACAAAAGGAAAGACAAGCTGGGCTTCCCAGCGTCATGATACTCTTAATAATACTTTTAAGAATTTATTTATTTATTTTATTTTTATTGTATTTGTTTTATTTTTTACATTTTTCTTAAATTTCTTACTTTCTTGATATTTGGAAAATCATATAACATCTCTGTATTTGTTTTAAAAGAGAAGAAACAATTTTCCCAACTTCTCAACAGGTCACCTAAACTAGCATTGCATGTTTTCCACCTAGCCCTTAAAATTACAACATACAACAGTATGGTAGAAAAATATTGTTGTAACAAATGTTTGGAAGGATGCTATGTTCTACTTTGTCATTAGTGGAGTAGCTGTCTGGTAAAATCAGGCATAAACATGTGTCAGAATTACATGTAATTATAGTTGAAAAACTTCCGCATGGGAGTATGAATCACCTCTGCAGCTGGCTGGTGTGGCAGGAGAGAATACACTGCTATCCTCACCTTCATAACTGCACTGGGGGTGGGGAGCAGAACACGGGAGACATGCAGACTAAAGAGGACAGACAGGCTCATACTATGTCAGAGAGCCCGTCTTGCTGGTCCTCTGCTGGATTATCTAAAGAGCCACCGACGGATATGTGTAATCAGCCCCATCCCCATGTTTCTCTCTCACTCTCTGCCTCTCTGGCTAATGTCTCCGCCTGATTCGATTGAGGCAATTAGGCAGTAATCTATAGAGCTAGGGAGTGATGGAAACATTTCCCACTGTCCTCCTCATGTTTCTCAGAGCTGCTATAATTAGCTAACTTTGTTTCTCATTAAACATCAGAGCAGTATTTACATACCAAGATCCAATTTGGCTCTGTAGAGCCCATTCCTTTTAAACTGTCTTGAAACCCTGAAACACGTCTGTAAACAAAGGAATGGGGGAGCAGTTATTTCAATCAAACATTTATATCTTATATTGGTAAGACAGAATGTATCTACAATGTACAGGTTAAAAAAAATCTCGGAGTGTGTGTACATAACACAGTAGATGATCATTCCAGGGCAACGTGTTGTTGTAGATGTAAATGATGCCTAGGAAGGCCTGTTATAGCTTGAACTTTGATCTTAGAAATGGAAGACATCCTTCAGTCCCTGGTTTCAATGAGCCATCATGGGAACTGGAATGGTAGAACCACTTATATTCCCCTATGGCTCATATTCACTTTAAAGCGTTTTTGCAGGGAACAAGCAAAGCTTTTATGACACAGAATGGTGGGGAAGAATATCAAACTAAAACGCACATGGACAGATCTTGAAGTTTTAATTTGAGAAACCATAAATCAAAGTTTAACATTCAGTAATTCAGATTGCAATACATCTGAGTGTCTCGTCTGTTACACTGCAGGTAGTAGGTTGTGTTGATTAGTTTTAGAGAAGTTGTCTTAAATGGTTTTCAAAGACAGTTCCTCATTTTTTGCATATTCTGTCTGCATATACGAAGTACATGTAGCAGCATATTTTTAAATTAGTTGTTAACATGCTTCTTGGACTTACTCATTTCCCTTTTGTTTCCAAACATCATGCTATATGGTTATTATCAAGCATTTCTTTCGTTTTTTTTACATTTTCAAAGAAATCTGTTTAGCACTTCATATTCTGATAAAACTTTAACGTTCACTTTTTTCTGACACTTAAGTTCTAACCAGTGGTTAATGTTTTCTATTTAATGTAAGGTCTTGCACATCAAGATAGACACAACAGCCACTAAAATTAAATGCATGGTCTTACACAGTTATAGGGAATATAGAATAGGGAAAACCTTCATGCTGAATTGTCCAACACTGTGTTTTAACACACAACAGTGTGTGTGTTGAGCTGTACAATAGAGGTCCGGGGAAGATGCAGAGAATCCAACAAACAAAGAGAATACCAAAATGTAATAATACTAAAATAGTGAATCCCTTGTTAAACCTACTTTCGTCTGTAGCAAATCTAAGCACCACCCAGAGTTGTACAGTAATTTAAACCTTTCTGTTGATATGCAAAGCAGCATGGATCATTTTATGTCCCCATGGTAACACTTCCCCTGCTTTGCAAAAATGTAATGATTAATCATGGTTTTGATAACAATGGACAAAATTATTGTTCTAATATTAATGTGCGTGTGTATTTTCCAGGACCAGAGATGACACATGGTCTCTAAATGTGGATCCCTTGTGGTTACTGCATACATTGCAGATGGATACAAAACTCACTCCCTGTTTGTGTAAATGAATTTCTTGTTTTGTAGGGACATATCTACCCATATCTAGCAAACAAACCCAATTAGCTGACATCTAAATAATTAGATTAGAATATTTTGTGTGGGCTGCTCCATGGTTTAAAATATATTTACTACTATTACAGTTGTTGTAGGCTTATTTTAGGTAAAATAAGTGGAACACTGCTACTGTGTTGAATATGACCCTATGTCCATGTTCAGTCCACCTACAGCCAAAGGTTAGCTGCTTCTCTAGTCCGTGGAATTAATAAAGAACTACTGAGTAAGGACCTCTAATGAAAACCAACAGGTAATTACTTGAACTTACTTCGTATATCGTACAATGCAACTACTAAATATTAGTTTTGCTTGCATTTTCTTCTAATCTAAGGAGCCTGAAACTAAAATTTGTGTGATATTGGAATCCAGCAAAAATAGATTACATGAGCTGTACTCTGACAGGTCTAACAATCCTAAGGCTTTAATAGCTTAATGTTAGGATGTGATTGAAGTACATAGAAATCCAATCTACTGCTTTGGACCTCTATAGTATGGTGTATCTTGAATACATATGCAGCAGTACAGCCAGGACTGAGAAGGGTAATTCAATCAGCAGCACTCCAGCCTGACAAAGATTCACTTTGTCAGTTGTGCTTTACCAGTAATTCATCTTTCTGAAAACAGACACTACCCCAACAATAATTTCTTTCAACTCCAATACCTGGCAAAAGGGTGGGTGAAAATTTAATAACAGGTTTTCATTGGCTAACACCAGAATCCCAGATCTCAGATCTCATCCTATCAAGGGCAAGTTTCCTTTGCCTGATGTGCCTGAGAAAGCAAAATGTACTCATCCAAAAGTTCTAACAGTGAGAGACAGAAGGTAATTCCTGTAATTATGCCTTAACTCACAAGTGACAATATTTTTAAACAGTCTATATGAACACACAAATGCACTCACTACAAGTGAAACACATAAGTAAACAGTGTGAAGAGTAGAGCTGTGTGTAGGGGTCCAGAAGGACGGGCAGGGAGGCCATTCTTGCTAAAGGGCTGTCCCAAACCCATATTCCCCTCCTCAGGACCCCTCTGGTCCTGTTTGCAGGATTGCAGCTAGCCCGGTCTGCCCAGCAGAGGGTTAACTGCGCTGCCCAGTCACAGGCGTGAAGTGAAACAATGAAATAATGGCAGCGAGTGAACGCTCTAAAGCAGGGGGCAGGGTGGGTGTGGGAGGGTGGGGGCTCGCCATAGGCTTCTGCAGATGTTGCCGGGCTTCAGCGGGTCACACAATCACACGTATTAGCATTCCTGATAGAGGGAGCCCGGATTAGTGAGCTGAATGCCTTTCTCAACTCTGTCAGAGTTTGAACACACCAGAGAAGCAGAGCAGAGCGAGAGAAATCCCAGACATGTGGCGAGAAAAGGTGGAGACAAGAGTATAGGAGAAGAAAAGCACTCTCAGTCACTGTTGAGGAAGGCCTAGTCCACAGACGGAGTAGGCACAATGTTGAGGGTAGGAGAAAAGTGGACAGAAAGGCAAATGCAGAGTAAGATTGACAGACAAATTGCACCAAATTGACTAAAACAGCTAATGAAAGAGTTTAACAAACAGACAATAAAGAGAAATCAAGCATGGGATAATTTAATGGTTTTGTGAATGTGGCAAAGGGAGTGTATATGTGAAACGAAGATTTCTATTTGTGACTGACTGAATGAGTGAATGAGCATAGACAAACGGCTTTCTTTCGTCTTTGTATGCTTGAGTGAGTGGGGGAGAGTGAAAGAGGGAGCAGAGACAAAAGCTTTTCTCAGTGTATATGTGCTGTCCTGTCCTTTTTTCCCAGGACAGAGGTCTGGAGAGGCCTCATATTTCTGGCTGCTGTCAGGTCAGGGTGAGAGGCAGAGACAGCAAGGGGCAGCTGTTTTCTACGAGGTACCCTGACTCCCTTACACACTGCCTTTGATCCAGCTTGGCTTCCTGGGCCTGCAAAGTCTCCCTCTGTGTATGTGTAAGTGTGCATCAGGGTATGTGTATATCAGAGGGAGAATACATGAAAGTGGTTGTGTAATTAGCATAGTAAGGAGCACAAGTGGTGGCAAACCATGGAACAAACACTGAAACTTAAGTGGTAAAATTAAGTGAGAGGCAACACTAAACAAGGGATTTTGCTCTCTTCCTCTCTCTTTGTTTTAGCACAAGACAAATAATTTCACAGGAATGCAGCAAGACCAGTTTTATATGTTTGTGTATTCAGCGGCAACTTTCAGAAAATAGAGGGGTAAGTGAATAGTAAGACATACTAGCACCCATATATGTTGAGAAACACTAACTCTTGTACAAATGCAGCTTTGCTAAATAAAGTAAGCATTGTTGAAGTGGATATTTGAAGTACATGGAAGAAAAGAAGAACTAGACCAAATCATCTGCAAAGGCAAAAATAACTATATGAAAACATGAAACAATTAAGACACACACACACACACAAACACTGTAATAATGTTACTAATTCATTAGTTTCCTCAGTTGCAATAATATTCTCCTTTAATTATGAAACATAGTATTCACACCTTTTCACAGCGGGGGGTGGAAGGAAGAGGACAGGAAGGGGAAGAGAAACTTTAATTTATAGTTTAGACTCTATACAATAATAAAAAATAGAACTTAGTCTGCAGGCTTTAGAGTAGGTATATCTTAACAAAGGAGCCCATATAGCTGGAAAATTTTCAGAGCATCCTGCTGTCATTGTCCTTAGATTCTTGACAACAAAGACAAAAACAGGCAGCGACACCAAAGGCACGTAAAAACCTTCAAATTTGACAGTTAAGGGAGGTGTACCTTTGTCCCCAGCCAATAACTATCAGTGACTCTACAAGTTAATATTTGCTTCTGCCTACTCATAAATTTGCATTGCATTAGAACCTGACCTAAATGCATTTTTATCACCCAAAGTAATTAGCTGAGCATTAGTTGCTGCAGAGAGAGAGTACTATGAGGCTGAATCCTTTCTGAATGGGTGGTGGCTACACCAGAGCTACAGAGTAGAGGGATGGTTGGAGTAAAGCAGAGCTGGGTCACCAGATAAAAGAGGAAGTAAACAGGGCCAGAGTGCTGCCTCTTTAATCTACTACATTAACTCCAGCACCACAAGAGGAGGAGCCAGCATGCAGGCAAACAGTACAGCCACACAAAAGGGGAGTGTCAATGAGGGGGTAATAAGGAAAGACAATGAGTAAACAAGCAGGGGAAGTCCAGGCCTGGCGTGATAGAAACTCCCTGCTTCTCACTGCCTGGCACACACAAAAGACCTGCTGTAATTAGCCACCCCAATAGGTTGTTTAGCATTTGCATATAAATGCCCTCACAGGCAAACGCTAAACACTCTGACACAAGCCATGCCCAAAACAGACGTTTGCCACACCTCTACCCCTCCAGGAAGTCTCAGGGGTCCACTTATGTCACTGTGCCCCCTCCCTCCACCTTGTGCTTGTACCCACTACAGGCAAGTTGGCATCCATTACACAAAATGCGGGTAGCACACCAAAGTGTGGGTACTCAGTTCTTGTTTCTAGAAAGATTGTGAAACAGTGTAGCCAGGTTTCCTGTTGAAGGCCCACACAGCCATCTGTCATGTGAAAGTACATTTTGCCCTGACCACAGGATTGACGCTCAACAAGACAGAGAGTGCAGGTGTCAGGGTGCTGTTTTGCTATATAGAAATTCTACATGGAAGACAGGAAAGTACTTATATACACACACACACACACCTAACGCACATCTGTATACATGCATGAACATGCACAGAGCTGTCCCAATGAAGTCAAAGGTCAACTGAGTGTGAGTGTTCTGTCTCAGGGTCAAAACATACATGTTTGTTTAATGTTCCCTGTCTGCCAGAAAAAAAAGAGAAGTGGAGACCAAGCTGTTAGACTGCAGACAGAGGCAGACTACATTTACACATTAACTAGTAAACATCCAATCACTTTTACATTTTCTGCAGTTGAGTTTTTTAGTGCATTATTGTTATGCAAAATGTTTTTAATCAACATGTGCCTCCATTCTACACTTCCTCTTCTGTCTGCTGTTGACAATGGTGTTTCGTGAAAAAAAATCGAAAACTACAGAAAGGAAGGAAGTGATGAGACTGCCGTCTGTGTCCCCCGTGTCTCTCTCTGCCCTGACCACTGCCTCTTTTTTCCTCTCCTTCCTCCAAACGCATATTCTCTCCTGTGTAAACAAAAGGCTGTGCCATCGACACACTAGTCCTGCTCTTGGTACTGCTGGTGCTGGGAAAGAGTACATCCACAGAGCTCCTGCACCATACAAGAGCTACTTCCTGTGTTAATCCTCAGCCCAGAGTGTAATTTTACCAGTCTACTCTGCTTGCAAGAGTTTTCTGAGCTTTGCTCGCATGAGGACCACACCATAAATAGCTATCTGTTAGCATTAAAAACCTGGTTCTCACCTGCCATGTGGCCTGTTGTTCCTCATCAGGGCATGATCCAACATGAGGGAACACCTGGCTCCAACAAAAAGCAGGTAATGAGAGGAGCCTTTTTACAGCCACCCTCCTCCTGATACAGATACACATCTTACCTCAGTTGCAAGGACAGCACTGAATCTACAGAGGATATGCTGCCCAGATTATACCTAATCTATGAGGCAGTTTTTATATCATATATCAAATGTGCATGATCTACATTGGCTCTGGGGGAAAAGTGCTTAACCATAGCTTTGAGGCAGAGTAAAGGAGCAGCAGAAGAGATGAAAAGCACAGCATTCTTGTCAAAGAACTGGAACTTGGCGTGTAAAGAGGAGAAAAACTGTTGTAACAGTCAGTATCCGTTTTGAGCCTAGCTCTTACCTCAGGCTGACTTCCTATATGTGGTCAGGGTGTGTTTTCTTTTACAGCTTCACACAACAATGCTCGCTTGCCATTTGTTACCACCTGAGTAAAGCGGAAAAGTCAAATGCTGAACCTGCTACAAAAAGAGAAGAAAATGTCACCTTTAATTAAGCCTCAAGTGAAGAGTGAAAGACTTGTAGACACACAGCAGATGATCAGGTAATAGATTAAAATAGGATTAGATTTATGCCATCATTATAACTTGGCAGTAAGGCTTTCTACCTTTTGTACTGTGGCATCCAAATTCACCTGAATATCACCAATAGCTGCATAAACTAGCCTGAGCCCTTATCTTCATTCATTAAACAGTAGGGAAAATGAATGCCATGGTGACCAGACGAGGCATATGACGTCACAAAGCCGAGGTCACCAGTCTTTCACGGCCGTCTAGCCCTGTGTCAGCCCCATGAGACCTGCCCCACCCCCTCCAGCCTAGACCAAATCTCTGCTCTGCGGCACTGAACATCAGAATGAAAACCAAACAGTCACAGAGGGCTCTGTGTCGAATATGTAAACGCCACAGCACTGTCGCTGTCATGAGACATCAGACAGTAGGCACATAAGAGTGGTTAGAGCATAGTCTGCCAGAGAGGTGGGAGCATGAGGACCAGCAGATAGGAACTGTCATTAATGTGGATAAATATATACATATATATATATATTTTTTTTTTTTCTTTTGCTATGTTGGTGTATTAAAGAGAAGAAGAGAGTATGTCTCCTCCTCCTCAGGCTAAACACACATGCACAGAGTGTACATCTATACTTTTTGGTGTTGCTGTGTGGGAGTCTGCTTCTCTCTAATCAATTTATTATGAGGCACCAAGGTCCTTATGTTTGCTCATTTAACACAAGGAAAATGAGAAAGAGCATTTGTTTTAGGTACGGTGAGACCCAGAGAGAAAATCACACGTGTTTCAGGAAGGCGAGAGCAGGAGAGGAAAAGAGTGAGGCAAAGGCACACACAAGACAGAGACACCCTTCAGGATAATGTAGAGGTGCAATATTGTGGCTTTGAGGAAATGTTGGTTTAATTGCAGTTTGGTGTAACATTTAATACGGTCTGTATGACACCTGGCATAAATGGTTTACACTCGGGACAGTGCCAATTATAATTCAACCAATCAGAAATCTTTCATAAATCCACGGACATGCTCAGTAGAACAGCTAGATGCTTATTTGACAAGATGAGATGGGATGGCGACAGACACACATGCAGTATATCTTCTTTTTAATTACAATGTCTGCAGCGGTGGGACTGTGCTATAAACAATTATCTGTGCAATCAAACACAACACCACTAACACTTTATGTTATAAAAATAGATTCTCAAACTGAAATATACAATTATTACGCACACTATTTGTATCATTAATAGTAATACAACTGAAAAACCTCTAAAAAAAATACAACAGTTCATAGGTAAAGAACAGAAGTATCTAACCCCAACTGTTACTCATTCAGCAGCTATAAAAGCAGGACTCCTTTGTTCGATTTGATAATGACTACCAGGTCCCGGTGTCGGCCTAGATGTTTACTGGCATTTACAGAAGCAAACACAGAGTATTAAAAAGAAACTAATTATTTTTACAATTCTGCTGGATGTAAAGCTCAAATAATACTTAAAATAATTTGCACAGAACGCTGAAAATATAAAATGTATGTATCTTCCAGAACTGCTAACACTCTCTGATTCCATTCTAACACTGCAAGTGATAATAAGTTCTTCACAATCTACAGTATAGATTTTTTATGATCATATGAATTTTGTGCATGAATATAAAGAAAAAAATAAACAAAAATACTGTTTAGAATTTTGTATGTTATTCCAACATATGACACATATACAATATACATACACACATCTCAGTATCAGTAAATAGTTGAAAAGCTAATTGGTTTCTATAAGAATATAGTAATATGCTGTACAGTGTATGCACATCACATACATTGCACACAGGCACATGGCCATGTGTTGGTAGAAAAAAAAATAGCAGCAGAAGCTGGAGGAGAGCTGACATCAGAGGACTATGGAGGCTACAGCACTTAGAGGCCATTTTATTGCTTTGCTGTGGTCAAGTGAGGTGCACCAAGCTCAATTCCACAACAACAATAGCAAAGAGGGCCGCAGAGACAAAAGAGGGCTATCCCTGCTTCTTAACCCCTTCACTACTGGCAGATCAGTCGCCTGGGGCACTGAGCGAACAACACCAGGCCACCTTAGGAGAGGCTTGGAGAAAAGCAAATAGCATGTCACCACTCATATACTTAATGTATGACAACAGCTCTTTTTTAGTTACAGTAAAACTGATACATGCACAAACCCCATAAAATATATGACTGGCCAGATGGAGTCGGCTGCTTTTCCTGACCAGGAAGAAGCAGTCGGCAGCTTCACCTCAGCCCTGTCTCACACTGAAATACACTGCAGCCTGCTCTCCGTGTCTTACCATCTTTGCCCCTCCCTTCCCTTCTCTCTCTTTCTCTCTCCTCCACTGGGAACATGGACGGGCTACTACACATTTGCAAGTGAATTAAACTTTTTGTGGAGATTTTTTTTTTTTGTGTGTGAATTGTAAAAATGGGGAAACGGGTGAGAGAGGGAAAGGGTGCTCTTTCCATCGCTCTTTTCTTTTCTTCTCTCTCTAATCCTGAGGAGGATACACTGTGAGGTACACAGAGAGGAAGTGCCATAGACCTGCTGGGGTCCAGCACATCCTAGCAGTACATTCCTACAGCCCAGCTATCAGACACACGTGTGGACAGATACAGACAAAAGCCCTCTCATCCAACCACTGTTTGCCAATGCACACATGGAAGTGAAATTTAAAAACGGTATGACCTGAAATTGAAACCAAAACTGAACTTTTACTAAAACAAAACAAAGAAGTGTAAGACTATATAGAAAAAATGCACAGTCAAACACTGTCTTTCTATCCGACCCACGGTTACTATTACTAAACATGACGGGCATGGAGAAAAGGAATATAGTCCATACCGGCATAATGTTAATATCACTTTCACATAGCTCTTTATCTGGACTTTCAAATCATCCACAGTCCACTGACTGACAAAACAGCTGAGAACACTGACTGCACAAAGACACACACTGCATTTGGTACTAGCCGTCATTGTCACCATCATCACATGACGTGGCCATAAATTAATGACGAGGTAAAATGACATGCTGATGATCTGAAACACAGATAACATAACTACAACGGAACGGTCTTCTTTTATCACAATATATTTTTTTCATATGAAGAATAAAAATATTTTAATTGTTTAACATCTGTGTCAGTTTGTGAATACACTGTTTTTTAATGTGTAATACAAAAGACACAACAGAAAATGAACTGCAGCTACGCAGCTGATGCACTGTCAATGTTTTAAACCTGTCACTCTCTCTCTCTCTCTCTCTCTCTCTCT
>JAUBNQ010000017.1:7557808-7568033 GCA_032353495.1 Ctenopoma kingsleyae | reverse complement strand
TGAACTGCAGCTACGCAGCTGATGCACTGTCAATGTTTTAAACCTGTCACTCTCTCTCTCTCTCTCTCTCTCTCTCTTCCACAAACACACGTCCACACACTTATGTGTCAGTTACACAATGTAGATTTCACAGACACAGATAAACAATGCGAGGGCAGCTATCACTCCATGGAGCACAGTAACATAGAGGAAGAGGAAGAGGATGACAAAGAAATAAGGGAGGATAAAAAGACGGCGTGTGTGTCGTCAGAGTCACAGGCCAGAGGGCCCATGTATTGTTCCAGGGCTCAGTGTGGGGAGAGAAAGGCGACCTGGGCCGCCTCTGTCTAAGCGTCCTCCATGTTTTATGCATTCTGTCCTTTGTGATGATAAGCGCCAGTGAGGGTGGAATGCTGGCCTCCAGGGTCCAACAGAGGGGTGGGCCTATGGGGGGCTGGGGTGCAACTCAGTTTAATTTTGCAGCCCTTGGAGTGGTCCCTGTCATCCCTGCCTTGCCCGCGTGTAGGCATATGTATCTTATGCAGAGATAAATACCGTTGTTCCACCCATCCCTGAACACTAGAGCTAGCTGCTGCTGCCCCAAATAGGGTACATACACAATCAGGCATAGCCGTTATGCTAGACACACACTCAGCTTTTACAATACTGTCAGTCCTGGACAGGCACACATCACACAGGTCTTCTGCCTACAGTGGTTACAGCAACCCAGAAATATAACAGTCATCACTGTTACAATACTAGTATCTAACAAACAGCCTTGTTTGCTACAAAGCTGATATTGTACATTAACTACAGAAGCAATATTGAGATTCTAGTCAAGGACGCACAGCCACACACACATAACCTCCTTCATGTTGGGAACAGCATTAATTTATTGTTAGAAATAGAATACAAATTTGTATCACCTATTATTGTGCACAATTCTATGACAGTTTGTAGGAGACGTAAAGAAAGGAGAGTAAGAAGAAAAATAAAAAATAGAACCTATACTTTGCTTTTTACACAAAATTGAAAAGGCTTTTTTTTTCCCTTCTCCCCGTCTTTCTGTTCTCTGCATGACTGCAAGATAATCTGAGCGATGTTATGTTATCACAAGATAAGTCTGCTGTGATTTGTCTGAATATGAACACCAACTTAGAGTTTTAGAAACGTCCCAAAATTAATAGAAATAATGACCAGAAAAAGTCTATCATAACAAGGCCTTGGTGTGTCACATAAAAATAAAAATGATTTTCATAATGTCAGAATGCACACAAATCAGAAAGCGGCTGTGCACCCACACATGTAGAGACACATGCGCATCTTCTCAGTCATAAATCTAGTCTACCACAATGATTTAACCAAGATTGTTAACACGATAACATATTGTGAAAGAGCAAACCACAAAAATCCCCGCCAACTTCACTTCAAAAAGATAAAAGCATGACATTGAAGAAGAAGAAAAGCTCAAAAGAAGACAGGCAGGGGGGGGTTAAAAAGGGGGTGCCTTCTGTGAATAAAGAGGAGCCCTTTTGGACACTAGGATTAAGAATCAGGTACAACATTCATGCACACCACAAACATGCACACATACACACACACACACACACACACCTGAGCATGACAGCCATCTCTTCCCCTCTCCCTTCCTACTTTTTCGCTTACCCCTGTGCTGAGCTGAGATGCCGGCCCCCGCCTGTTATATGATAGCATGACATGTAGGACTGGTCTCGACTGCAGGACAACTGGAAGAACTAGTCCTCACTGCACGAACTCGCATATTCAAAACCACAATAACATTCAAACCATCATCTGTGTCGACTGCTCTCATCTACATGTCTGTACAGCTAATGGTGCAGACAGACACTTCACATTCGTCTGTGATTTCAGTGAATCCACATCCACACAAAGGTCCAGCTATTGATATTAATAATGCTTCGCTTTTCATACAATGAACAGGAGAAATGAATTAATTCAAACTTACTGGTGACCATTTCATTTAATTCTGTTAAATGCAACTACACTACATATTAATAATAAAGTTAATAATAATACTACATGTAATTAATATTGATAATAATAATACTTTAAAATTGTATTAATTATTTTTGTGTATTTGCACACACTTCGGCTGGCACACTAATGCTGAATCTCCCATGTATGGCCTTAGCCTACTGTTCACCCAAAGAGGGCTCTCTTCGACCAAGGACATGACAGCGAGCTCCCCTACAGTGCCAGTGCACAGAAAGGTGGGAGTTAAGGAGGGAGATATGCAGAGACACACTGAGAATGAGATGGGGGGTGAGAGCGAGAGAGAGACAGAGGCAGAGTGAGAGGAGAAGAAGGGGTTATGACAGCCAGAGGCGCTGTCTCCCCTTTCTATGTGTTACCCCGAAACCATGAAACAAGCCTATCCATGACGACTGCTACTGACTTAATCTCATTTCCCCAACTGGCCGTGCTATTCCCACTCAAACAGTCAAATGACATCTGAACACTCTGAATTTACCTGTCATCCAATATGGTAATATGGACTATGCAAATGGTGGACAACTGTTTTGCTGCTGTGGAAGATCAGTGGCAACTGCACATTTCCACAGTAAAAACTGTCGTCACATCACAGCACTACAACACCAACTATCCTCTTCATATTTTTAATAATAATCACACCAGCAACAATACACTGATGCCAACGAAACTGTATGCACTTACTCAATTAATCATACAACTACTATCAGAAATAAAGCATCTTAATCCCTGAGATCTGTAAGAATTGTGTTACATGTCTAATACTTTCAAATGATAGGTTTACAATTAAAATATTCATAATCATGTATATAATGATTTAAACAATGCCTAAAGGAGCCAACTTAAAATAATTGAAAAGTAATCCTAATAAAATTAATTAGAACAATCATATGAGTGCAGCAGAGTCATACTATATCCTATTTCACATTTTTCCTTCAGTTTGGTTAAATACCATGTCTGCACCTAAATGTTTGAGTCATGAAAATATTTAAATGTTTGGTTTTTTTATAACAGGTTTAGAAAAAATGAAAATCTAGCCTGGATAAACATATTCACAAAAAAAAGGAAAGAAAAAGCTGATCACATGTAATGAGTTCAAAATAAGAAGGGCCTATTTTGAAATATGTTTTTAAAACGCTGTCTGTGGTAGAAACCATCACTCGTGGCACTTCAGCATGAACAAAATATTTCCAGTATCACTGTCGGGGACGAGCTTTAGATACTATAGTTATCTACACCAAACACTGACAAACACATATTTGAAATAGGATACAAGAAGTAAAGCTAATGGCATTCCTATACCTTTGCCAGGAACTGTTATAATTAAACATAAATATGACAATGAGACAAGACGTGAAAATCAGACAGGTGAGATGACAGTAAACATTTCTGCTGTCTTTGTTTTGTAACAGAAGACGGAGGAAGGGAGGAGGAGGAAGAGGAGAGGAGTGTTTCTGTCAGACAGGGGAGGAAGGGAGATCACTCCAGTTTTGGCACAGCAGCCTACCTGTCCTATACACAATAACACCTTCACATATATAAATCACCAGAATTTAAACATGCAAAAAAAAAAAAAATGCTGTTGCAGACGCAGAAAAAAATACTGGCAATAAGAATTAAAAAGCAATACACAAAAGAGGAAGAACTAAGTGTGATCACTGATTAAAAATATGCAGTATGATTGTCTGTTTCCCCTCTTTCTCCTACTGCTAATCTCTTTCCGTTTGCTCCTCTCCAGTCTGAAAGGTAGGAATCTGTTTATCTGACCTCTTCCCATGATTCCTCCTCTATGGCCCATGGCTATCTGACCCCATCCACCCAACCCCCTCAGCCCCCCTCTTTGCCCTTTCTCTGCCTGACAACCTTAACGTTTCATTTTATTAAACCCTTTACCAATATGTTTTTGTTTCTCCCTTCCTGCACTAAAGTCAAAGTCTTAATCCTGCAGATGCGGCTCCCAAAACATACCAACAACCAACCATCACCCTTTTCTCCCTGCCAGACCCACTCTCTCCCCATCATCCCTCTGCAGTTTGCAAAGGGGTTTCCTCTCTTTTTTTTTTTATCTCTGCACTCACTCCATGACCCCTGTTCCCCCTGTTTCTTGCTGTCTGACCTACCCCCCCCCACCCACCCACGCACACACACAGCTTCTCAGCCCCCTTTCTGTTTCCCCAAACGGTACACATATCCTATCTGTGCCTCTGCTCGCTCGCAAAATCTCCTTTTTCACTCTTTCTTTTCCCGACTCTGTCGCGAAAAATACCACAGACTGACTTATAATTCTCGCAGCCTTTTCTGAATATATACAGCTCCATCCCTTCCGAAAGTAGTCGCTATTTTTGATCAGATTTATTGGGGATTTTCGGCTTGCAATTACACCTATACGTCAACAGCTGCATTTCCGTTTTCTTTATTTTTTCCGATCAAACCCGTTTTGGGCGAGATTGGTAACAGGCAGAAATACACTGCATTTTTGCAAAAGGCCCATTCTGCTTAGACAGACTGTCTCTTTGCAAAGCTCGCTTGTGTTTGCCTCTTAGAGGCAGCCTGTTCTATTTTTCGTATGTGGAAGATATCTTGTGTAGTTTAACTTTTAAAAAACTACAAATGTTAACTGGCTAAGTGGGCACTAAATGCATGCAGTGACCTATAGGTTTAGCCTGGACCATACTTTAAGTTTCCGGCAGTAACTTTGGAATGATTATGTCTGCTTAAGGTCAGACTAACAGGGCAATGTTTTGTTTTCATTCCGGTCAGCATTTCTCGGGGAAAAAATGTTCTCTAGAAAGTCAGATACGGTAGCCAAGTAGTTCGAGGCTGCAGATACAGCCAGCCTATGTCCTCCCTAAACCACATGTCTGCTCTCTGCAACGCAACTCAGACTCTCAGGCTGTCCGTGTACAAGGTCCTGCTGATCCGCTCTTGTCATGAAGGAGACCCGGGGCTCCGTTTTTCTCAACACAACACATTCACATAACACACACACACATACACACACACAGAGAGAGACGCTCGCAAACACAAACCCCTCACGCACGCACACATATACACACACATGCCGATCGATTTGCATGTGACTTCGTCAGGGAATGAGCGAGAATCGACTCAAAAACAACGCTTCAAAGAGGCAAAGAGCCATGAAAAATAAAAAAGAAAATGTGGACAAAGTGGGGTAAAAAGGAAAAGTGTAGCTAGAGGAACTAAGACAGGGCGGAGGGATTGCACATTTCAGAGGGAGACGTGTCGGAGAAGAACAAAAATGTCTTTATCCAGAAGAGGATTTTAAAAGCAAACGACGGTGCTGAAAACCACTGGATGTGGCAAATGTCAAATCTGTCAAAATTAGAAACCGAGAGACGTTCCCTTTTGCCGAACGCACACGGACTCACAGGCTGGACTTGGAGCTCCTTTCCTGGGCTGCGCTCATGTGGAGCTACCGCTGCCTTTCGTCCGCTCAACACAGCCCCTTTTCGAATCGCATCTGTGCCTTAAAACACGTTTCTCGACAACCATAAGCCCTCCATAGCTTTACCTGATCCACCGAAATGAACGTATTTGTTTGAAAATCGTGTTTTTCTACGATCAACTGCATGGAGGGGATCGCTGTCTTGCCCATTTCTTATCTTCCATTCATGAGGAGAAGAGGACGATCGCTGATGTAAACACAGGTAACGATACAAATAAAAACGAGAATAAACCAAAGTACTTGCATGAAATGAACTTGTGATCGCTAGTCAGTTCTCACAATGTGAGAAAAGCCAGCTCCGCTACACGTAAACTACAAACACATAGGAAAAGAGATTCAGATAAGTCTAAAGCGAAAAGAATAGGATCGTGGAAACAGAGAGGAAAAGAGACAAACGCAAAGTTGAAACTTACAATTTCTCGCTGCCGCTTTGTGATCCTCGCTTTTTAATCCAGTATTGAGATGATTTAGCTAAAGATCCCATCAAGGCAGTCCCCTTTTGGTCAGTTTGCGCTTAGGGTGGCAAAAGAAAGATCATTGTTGTTGCGGAGTGTAAAAAACGAAGTAGGTACTATTAGTTGTTAAAGGCAATATAAAAATAATTTGGATGCAAAGCAGGCGATGAGTCTTGTGTTAGAGGGAGCGAGGAAGAGGTGAAAGTGAGATCTGATGATTGAAAAGAAAAAACTCTTTGGATCTTTATTCCTGCTAATTAGTTTCCTGCAAAAAATGGCTGTGATTAATTCAGTGCGCATGTGCTTCATTACACAGGCACGAAGGGAAGGGCTAATTAGCCGCCTTCTGGATCAATAAGATTCAGCAAAGGAGAGAGCTCGGGAGAGAGAGGGAGGGAGGGAGGGAGGGAGAAAGAGGAGGGAGGGATGGATAGATACAAGTAGAAAAAAGAGGAAAGTAATGATCAGGAATTGAAAATATGGAATTAAGAACAGCGGAAAGTAAGAGTTTGATTAGACGGAAGACAGTGAAAGTTAATACTGGAGCAGGCAAAGCCCGACGCTACAGGCGCAGCTTAACCGCCGCTCGTTTTTTTTCCTTCTTTTTTTTACTTTTTTAAACGTTTTTGTCCCGATTTTTGCTTTTTAAGATGCAAGATATGCACAATCTCTGGCCACCAAAAGTACACAAGCGACCCTGCTTTATTTTATTCTACCGTTTTCAACCTGAGTCTGTCATTTTAGTCGTGTCAAAGCTGCACGCCGGACAGTGTTTCTGTAGTTAGTTTGTAGTTACGTTTGAATAACTTGGTGAAATAACATAACAGTGCAGAGTTTCGGCGGCTAAAGTGGCCGAAATGGAAATACAGCTGCTTTATTCTTGCGCGCTGACAGCTCGTAAATATGCAAACATTTGTCGTGTTGGCAAACAAGTAAAACGGGAGTGTTTATCAAAAATTAAAGTATGTTTAAAACGATTTCTACAAGTGTAAAACTGTATTTTTAAACCAACATACAGACTGCCGCGGTGCACTGTTGTACCCTGCAATAAACAGAGCTCATCTCAAGTACAGCTGCACCTGGATATTTTTGTAAGAGTTTTTGTATTGGTAAATATATATCTATGTAAAAGCATGAAGAGAAATGCCACTTCACAGAGACAGAAGCTGACATTAAATATCTTGATGCGTAGCTTCAAAATTTTAACTTTGATAAACTTCACGTGATTCAACCTGTACACAGTGTTTAGGAAAACGCCAGTATATATTCATGTTTAACCTTTATAAATAATATAAAATATTCATTTTATGTTGGTAGAGTTAATTACTATGGAAGACTAAAGACTGCTTGAATAAAACGTAAGAGCAATAGTTTTTCCTTAACTCACACATTAGTGTGTATGCATAGATTAATTTGAAGGAAACTGTACAATTAAAACTCATAACTCAATTTTAAAAAGTGAAATTCGGCTTTATAAAATATGCCATAGATTAAACATGACGGAGAGAATATGAAAGATGTGTTGTTGCGTTCATCTCAAAATATCAGTGCAAGTTAAAATTCAGGATAATCCTTTATAACACTATTGTACATAACAGAAACTATTTGTTTCAATAACGTGAGGGCATCCATAGCTTAAAGGTTTATTTTTTTTCAGTGAAATTGGGGAAACTCCTGGGAGCTGCTTTGTATTTGTACATTATGCAAAGTAAGTGCAGCTCTTTTTCGTATAAATACTTGCTGAAGCCTCTTTTTATCCTATATGGATGCAACAGTTTATTTAAATTTGATAATATCTGTCGCGGGGTGTTTAGAAAATTTAAACAGGTTGATATTCCTCACCCAGCACACACTTGAAAGACTTGTAAGTGTAGCTCTAACACAGAGGGATGATGGGGATACAGGTTATCGTGACATCTATTGCGAAACTGGTAGGAACACGCTGTCAATACGTGTAGGTTCTCGTAAATAACACTATCACTATAAATGTGTGTCAAGGTGACAGAGGTGCATCAGGGCGTTCGGTCAGCACCGGCCTGCTTTCAATTTACAGTGAGTATGACAGATATTCTAATATTATACCAAGAAGTCCAGATGGTCAGTGTCTCGTCTCTTTTTGATGTGTTTCATGATTAGGAGTTTTGAAATGCCTTTATGATCAATACAGACATAAATCTGTAGAGTTTATAGCGTTTGTTTTTCTTAATAATCTTTCAGTGAAGCACTTCACTTCTCTAACTGATGTCCTCTCGTTTCCTCCGAATGAAAAGACTGTATTGCAAAAATCAACCTTTGAGTCTCTCAGTGCTCTTTGTTATGATAATTTTATTGTTGATTCTCTGAGGAAATGGACAATCCCTCAGCCTCAGTATGCACACTTTCTGTGCAAACAGCTCCATAGAGAGTCCTGGTCCACTGAATACAAGCAGCAGCTTTCACTGATCACATAACGTGCGATGTTTATTGAAACAATACGGAGTTGATGTGTGCGCCTATAAATTCCGATACAAAGCTTAAATGGCACATATACTCGAATCCAAGCATTGTCCAAACACGATACAGAACTTAAAGTAGCCATGATACAATAGTGTATAGGAGACGAGTCATAACTGGGTTAATAAAATGCCCTGAGATAGGCCTATTTATTTATTCAGTGTTGGATAGAAATGCATGGCTCAGATGAATCTGGTGTCTATTTTTATTTTTGTATAACTGAACACAACTGATACGTTAAGGAGCCCCTCGTGATGTTGTAGTGGTGTAGGTAGCTGATGAAATATATAGGTTGTATTTTATATTTTTCTCTAAAGGCTTTTGTTTCAGAGGTTGGAAAGGTTGTGAAACTCCCATGGGACACGGCGCTTCCATAGATTAAACAACACATGTCCCTTTGAAAAGCCTATGAAAATCAAACTTCTTATATTGTAGCCTATATGACCAGGAGGACCCAACTCCCTCTGTGTCTCATTCTCTCTCGGTTTCTCTCTCCATCTGTGCTGCTGTGGTGTGCTGTAACACGGCATTTCCTCAGCACTTGCCTTCCGTAAGCCGAAGCAGGCACTGATACCTGTTTTTAAGCAATGTAGCATCTGCTGTACAGCATGCCTCTCTCAGAAAAACAAGAAAACTGCATCGCCCCGTCGAACAGCTCACATTTTGCAGCGTGAGGGGCAGACTGCAGGAATCTCGAGGATTTGCGACGTGTCTGCTCTCTCGGGAAGAAGAGATTGTAAAAATGAATAGGTTGAAAATGGCGTGCAAGTGGAGTTAAAGGGGCTACGAGATAATAAAAGAGTCTGGTGTAATTTGAGGCTTGTAGGAGGCAGCTTTGAGCCAGTCAGTCGCCTAAAGCCCAACAATGCAAACTTCAGTTTACAAATTTATGCAAAGGCCTGATTGACATTACTCCATCAGTGGCCACACTGACTACAGCGTAGGCTAAATCAAAAGAAGACCAGCCAGACGGAGGCCTTGATGCTTTTAGGGCCTATGCATCACTGAAAAGGGAAAAAGGGGGAACTGACAGGGTCTGAAGCTTTTGTGTTGCCAGCATTCAATTGCGCCTCTCTGTGGGAAGGATAAATGTCCACGTGCCAGCCTCAATAGGCATACATCGATGAGTGGCATTGCAAATTCAACACAACCTGTGGCTATGACAGCCCCTGGATATGACAAAGAAAGGCAGAGTAGCTTAAAATACATGCTCCGTAGATGTGGGACACATGAAAGCCCTTGACCATCACCAGAACAGCCAGGAACAAAACCGCGCATTCAAGCAGAAGGCAAAGCCCCATAATCGTTTCTATCGTGCTTGAACCGTTGTTCTTTGATGGGGATTTCGCAGAGCCGCGTGCACTGCTCATCAACTTTTAGCAATATTTATTTGAACGGCTTCAAATTAAATTAAATCTAAATGCACGTTATTATATCTATGTCCCAACTACTGTGGCTGCGCACGAGCCCGTGCACGCGAGCGTACGCACGGACGCGCAATCCCAGACAAAGCACAAAGGGAAACAGAGGAAATGAGCAGAGGTGAAAGTATTTAAAGAGAAACGCTGCTAGTCATATAACTTTATAAAGAGATAACGACCATTATATTCCAAAGGATTTGCGGATTTAAGATGCTCACAGACTGCAATATTAACAAGGAGGGTGTCTATGGTAAACAGAGATGAAAAGGGCATCCGACATTCTTGAGGAAACAGTCTGAGTGAGATTATGGAATGCAAATATTTCTAAATAAAACCTAGTGTAGGTGGACTGGAAGCTCAAGTTGGGTCACAAGACAAAA
>JAUBNQ010000017.1:7543539-7557708 GCA_032353495.1 Ctenopoma kingsleyae | reverse complement strand
ACACACACACACACACACGCCGAGGAGATTTTAAAGATGAAAACTAAATTGACATTGTACTTTAGTGATGGAGGTTAATTAAAAGACACCTTAAAGATAGCACGTCACACGCAGCGCCTGTAGGTTGGACTCTCCACTCAATGACCGCAGCTGGGCCGATGACTGTCTAGGAAGGTTGTTGCCCATGTTTCCAATGGAAGACAAAACCCTCCAAAAGCTCCAAAAGCTCACTTTAGCCTATTATTTTGTTTGTGAAACAAAGATGGAAAAACTTTGTCACATAACTTTATAATAATAAAATAGCACAGTCATTTGTCCTAAATTAGGAGAAAACTTAATTTGAATTTTAAGAAAATATTTATAGGCCTACATATTTTCATTTTAGCCACTGTTTGTCCTTTTATAATCATTGGCTCAGTCACACTGTTCACGCTGTTTGCCGCCACATCACTGGGAGGCTGGTGTCCGGATCTCCATGTGTCTAGGGTGGATAGGGCAGCGCAGCCAGGTGCAATGGGAGCGCCCTCTTATGTTCAGCCTGACCACTGGGATCAAGCAGCACATCAACTCTTTTAAAGGAGCCAAGTGCCTGCGGACCAGCTGGTCTTTGCAAAAGCGCACCTTTGTCTTTCAGTCCAACATTGTGTATTAGACTGGCTCCCGTGTAAATGATGTAAATCAACGTGGTCGGGTTAGTGCGTGGCAAAAAGAGATGACGGTTACCCACGGCGGAAATCAGAATCATCTTAGATAAACATTTCACCAAAACAGGTAGTTTGTGCTTATTATCCCAAGCTGGCATGATTTTTAAAACTCCATTTGACTGTCAGAGTAACAAGGAGCAAAAGCAAACTTGAACTTGACCTAATTAGCGCAGCATCCTGCTGAAATAAGCACAGTTGATACAGCCTACAAATCTACATTCAGAAAAAAATATATGCATTTACTGCATATAATTAAAAATATGCATACATTTAATTAAAAATGAACTTGTTGGACTCATTATAAATTGTCTGTGACTGTAGATGCAACATGTTTCACACTCTTAATGATTTTCCACTATCATACTTAAAGCACATGCTCCCGGTGGACAGGAAACTTTTTCCCCAAACGTTTACTTGAATGCATCATTTTTTTTGTTTGTTTTCTAAAGCAGTACTTGCAAATATTCCAAGACTAAATCCGTCGGTGGCCTCGTAGTTTCTCCTTTTATCCTTGTGTCATGTTTGGCACACGGGAAATGTTCTTGAAGTGGATACAAGTCAGTGTGGTGGTTTTGAAATGCAACGTTTGTGACTCTCATTGCTGCTGTTTTACATATAGACGTGATTGTGTTATAACATGTTATTATCAGGTGATTTATTCATCATTCAACTGGTATAAATGTATAAATGCATACCCGCAGCACTATCTGTCCTCAGTGTTTTACGCATGAACTGTTCATATTGGTGGACATTTTGTGTAAACCTTAAAAAGAAAACGCTGTCGTGTTAAAATTGTAATTTTGTTGTTGTTTTTTGTTTCAAATGTTCTGTATGTCTTATTATGGGAATGTTTTGCCTACTGGTTTTCTATTTGCTTGATTTTATGACTGCCTGTTTATTTTGGATTGATATTTTATTTTTTTGTTGTGTGATCGAAGTGAAAATAAAATATTAATATTAAAGTGCTCCTGGACAACATTCAGTGCATCATCTGCCCGTTTGTTTTTTCCACTGCATCCTGAGAGTCAAACATTTCTTATCCAAATGTGAAATTGTTTTATATATAGTAATGTTTGATCGTATGCAAACCATCAGCACAGGCTCAAACCTGACATCATATTTCTGAAGGTAGCCTGAGGTGAAAGAAGAAGAAGAAAAAAAAAAAAGCAGGACCAGTTTTCTGCTGCTGGTGTTGTGACTTTAGAGTCTGCAATAATATAAATGACGACCGTGCGTCTGGTCAGTCTGCCTCATTTACATGAGAAACAAGAAGGCATATCAATTCCCCTCTCTCTCATCCATTTACTCGTCCAGTCAGTACTACCTTATTAATGTTCCCATGCATAATTCAAAAACAATTTTGACGTTTTGATTTTAGAGAAGCAGCTGTGTTAATACGCATAATCATTCCAAATCTGGAGTCTGTCAATATTTGAAAAATGTCAAAACATCCAAAATGCTCCGATGTTTTGCTGACTTTACTCGATTGTCCAGATTATTTCATCCTGACCACTGCGATTAAATCGAGTCACAGAACACACACACACACACACTCGCACACGCACACGCACACACAAATCCCCCCAAAATCAGCGAGCGTGACTCCCTGTCTCTCTCCTTCTTTCCTGTGTGTGTGTGTGTGTGTGTGTGTGTGTGTGTGTGTGTGTTTAGGTCTGCATGCAGGACGGTTAGTGTGTGTGGTTGGAGGGTATCACTGTGTGTCATATTTTAAAACGATTAATTTTAAAACGATTTAAAAAATATTTTACAGAAATTATATATTATTATTATTAATGGTAATATTATTATTATAATTATGACGCTGGTATTAACTGTACGTTAGTCGCCAGACCACAACACTGACTCATCACACTTCTCCACTTTCAAGTAAGTGATATATTTTTTTGTAAGAAAATCGTTGCCAAATAGTTTTTCTCCAAACATAATGTCATCGATATTATGATTAGCTGTGAATCCATCAAAACTCCCGCGACTGTAATTAAAAAGTTTTGTTTGTATATGTATTTTTCCCCATTTTGTATGTTTAAAAACAAGATGCCTTAACAATTTCTCTGCTGGTAGCCGTCAGATCTCAGTTTCTTACAAGTGCACCCAGATATAAATTCCCACCTCACGGATAGCAAACACACTCTGAAATGAAATGCGCAAGAGAACAAAATAAATAGTGATAAAAAGGAAAATATACAAGGAACGCTGACACAGTGTTAAGCCTGGAATATAACCACAGTAACGCAATTTATCAGTGTTTCACATCATATTGTGTAGTAAATATGTAATTTCTAAATTATTTTGAGGCAAATACACCCTTAACAGAAGGTGCATTTGTGAAGAGAGAAATAAGGACAGACCAGGCTTTCTGATAATGCATATTTCAGGTCGGAGATATGGTGAATAATGGAGAAATCCTGAAAGCTGCTGTCACAGACTCTGGGTGAGAGACAGGCGCGACTCGTGGGGTTTTACGCGCTTTGGAGAGGCTCACTGAAACAGAGGGATCCCAAATCAGAGCCATATGACCACTCCATGCAACAGCAACTCTAGCTGGTGGTAAACCGACCCAAAAAGGACGGGGGAGGAGGACGAATCCATACAACGCCAAACCTATTAAAATGCCACTTTGTGCTGGCTGCATTTGCAGTTGAATATAACAAACTTGAAGAGAGTAATATTCCCTCATGTCAAGAAGACCCCCCCCCCCGCCACACACACACACACACACACCCCAAACAACATGAAAAAGATGAAAGATGACAGGTGGAAGCGACACAAAAGGCAAATACAGATCTAGGATTATCGCTAGGGGTCAAATCCAAATCCTGCATCACACACTGCCTCTGGATGCCGCAACATCATCTATGTTCAAGTATATGGCCTGGGTCAGGACAGCAATAATTTCAAGTGTGTCCTTTGATAATATAAAGAAAAAACAATCACATATAGTTAAATTCAGAAAATAACAAATAACTATTAAGTTATATATTTCATGTACAGTGTGATATACCTAGTGTCACATATACTGTAGTAGCTAAGTAAGCTATTAACATGTCAAATTACACACCCAATTGCTGATTATTGGCAAACAAATCAGACATAATGAGTTTTACAATTCCAATCAATGACGTTAATATGAGGACAACATTGGTACCAACTGAGGAGTAATGATGCACAGTCTATACAGTATAATCATGATAATGGACATAAGGAGCCTAACTACAGTGAATAATGTGACAGCTTTTGATTTTTCTTTACATACTCAGTGGCTATTCAGTGTTTGACAGTGACATGGACCCGGTTACAGTCACGCACTCAGTGGGCTGCTATTCAAACAAGCCAGAGAAGTGAATACAGACATGGGTGGTTAACATGCAGAATTTTGCATGCGTGAAAATCAACAAGTCACATCACAATATCACACACAAGGTCCTGCTGACAGACAGCACGTGTGCAGCATCTTGTTAAGAACCAACCAGCGACCAAACTCCAGAGCTGTGAAGGAGCACCCTGGCCCAGAAGTCACCTGGAGATGTGTGGAAGTAATATCGGATGGTCAAAGCGTCTTATGGATGTATAAGTCCTATCAGCTTTCCTAATCTTTGCTTCGGAGGCAGGTGATCCCACCCATCTCCACTGTGAGTGGTGAGTTGGTAGGGTACGGACTAAGACCTGTCTATCAACCAGTTTGGCCCTTGTGCCCTAAATACCCCCACAGAGGTGACTCCCTCTAGCCTTAAGTGTTCCAGGAGCCAATAAAACCAAGTGATTAGTGGAAGGGTTCCTTTTTTAGGTGTTAGCTCGTTACGGAGGTTCATAGTGAAGGTGTTTACTTTTGCTTTACTGACAAACTACAGGAGGGGAGGGAAAAGCCCCTAAACCAGAAGGTCTGCACACATCTATTGAAGTTTTCTTCACTTGGACTGAGCGCCAGTGACACCTGTATCCTTGCTACTTGCACATACATCTCGCATGGTCTGTTTTCCTCCCTCATTTATTTGTGTTATCAAATTCATCATATATGTAACACTCGGTTGACCTCATTCCTGTGGCAGAAATGCCCTTCGTCTAATTCAAGCACATACTGTACGTTTTGTTTAGCTCAAGTGGTAGTCAAGCTATCTGTGTGTGAGACACAGGAGATGTGAAACTATAGAGCGTGACTCATGGCAGTAAAGGGCCAAGGTCTTCTCTTTGCTGTGTTAATAATATACGCAGGCATTCACATGAGTATGACTGACGTCATGTTAGAAGAAATTACAAACAGTGTAATACCACTTCTAATTCTGTCAGCTATGTGGTTACTGAATAATTTGTAATGCTGTGCATCTCTACGACACTGTGGTGTATCAGCTGAATCTAATCCAGTTAAACAAGTTGTTTTGCTGCTTATAAGGGCAAAAAGATATCAACATGAAAAACTGTCTTTGAATTCCAAAAGGTCATACCCTCCCTGTGGTCAAATGACAGACAGTGATGTGATATTCTCTTTCATAGCTTAGAGGACAAAATGTGTGTATTGGATCACAGACACACTTTAATTCACTACATGGCAGGTTCTAAATCAATCTGAAATCATCAAGTTGGTTTCTTGTTCATCCTAAACTTGAATTGCAATTTAAATTCTTTTTGCATAAATTACCTATTTTTAAAGACACATTGCTGGATCAGAACTCTCTTTAAAACCCCCACTGAGTCTGTTTTTTAGCAAACATAAATTTAAATGTAAATTTAATTTATTGCAATTGTATATCTTTCCTTTGTTGTAGTGTCTGAAGACTGCCGTCACAACACCCCCCATGAGAGATATATTGGCAGTGCTTATGCATTTTGAACATTCATATGAGATACAAAGCATGCAACAAGAATGATAACCTGTGTGTTGTCTAGGTTTTTGATCCTATGTTTTTGAATATGTGCACATGCATTTCCTCAGGAAGAAAAGAGGGGAGAGAAAGAGGAAACTGGTTTTTACACTTTCTGTTTAGAATAGCAAATGTATTGCATAGACCCTGCTGTCCAATTACATATATCTTTCATGTATGAAATCATGCATGTCTATCTCTCTAAAAGGGGGAGGGCTGGCACAAAGGGAGCAACCCCAACTGCACCAGAACAGTGTGCAGCCCACATGAAAAATAAGGTCTAGTGTCGGAGCCCTGGGCAAGGAGTGCAGCTCCATCAGTGCACATGGCAGGGAGGGGAGCTGCTTTCCTCCAGACTGGAGCCCTCTCCACTCCTGACTCCTGCTGTATTATTGTTGTTGTCCTATTGTGAGGCAGCTGACCCTTTGGGTCCTAAATCAGACTTCATACAAAATACATTTCAGATCACGTCCTTAATTAGCTCCACAATAATAAATATTGTTTCTTGTGTATGTGTTTTATTTTTCCCAACACTCAAAATAATCTTTAAAGATGCAGGAGAAAGGGAAAAAAAAGCTGTTTATTTATTTATTTTCTCTTCCTTCATTCTCATTTTCAAACCAACAAATTGCTGCTGGGAACTAAATTTCAGTGACCCAAATTTTGTCAAATTACTTTGAACTTTACAGACAAAGCTCTTAAAATCCTTAATGACATAATTAATTTCATTCACTATGTCCTGCTGCTTTCACTGTCCTTTTTTATTACACTATATTCACCTAATTGTATAAACATCTTTTATTTTTAATTAGCCTATTTTCAGAGTCAAAACACAATACATTTCTCGGTAGTTCAGGAGCTAAAATTAGCAGTTTTAACTTTGTTAACTGTGTGAGGGGGAGGAAATACTTCACAATGCAGGTGCAAAGCGTAATCTCACTATCTGTTTGATAGTCATTGCTTTGGGGAAAAATAAAATCATATATTCCTTATCAAGTCGAATAATTTAATATACTCCAGATAGGATCAGGTCTTAATCACTGATTGAAAATGTATTGTCAGTCTCCTGCAAAACAACTGGTACCGTGAACCCTAATAAAACCAGAAGACTAAAGCTGCTTTCAAAGTCACTCAGAATGGAAATACTCATTTCACAACCATGTGCTACGAAGCTCAAAAATGTACGTATCCATCAGAAATCTGCCCTTTCTGTACATTTGTGATACGTGATTCGTACTCTGTATACACTGTGCAGCTATATGTACACCAGATACACACGTACGAAACACAACATTCAGCCAACACATATACAAATGTAAAACCACTTTTGTCTCCCTCGTAAACTAAAAACATCCATATCTTGGAACATTCATACATCTCATTACGGAACGCATTACTGATAACAGTAATAGCAAGCGGACGGTGGACAGTAAACTGCAGATGTGTCATTTTGTGAAACTGTAAATAAAAAGTCTTTCCTATCATCTCTTTGCACATTTACATATATTGGTCTACTTTATATCTGAGAAGCATGTGTTTGCCTGTCCACATAATATGACACATGACTATAGTAACTAATGAGAACACACTTGTGCATATGGTGTGTGATCCACCTGGTCACACACCACCACCAAGGTGGCCAAATCTGCAAGGGTGCATGTCTGTCAACCAAACAACCTAAACATATTCAGAGTCTCTAATCGAAGAGGAACAAACAGGTTAACAGAACATGAAAGCGGGGCATTTATCAGCCAAGGTGCGCGAACCATATGAGGGACACAGACTAGGGACAAGTTAGCTTCAAAGCACTGAAGAAGTTAAAGGGCTTAGGGCTTGGACAGCAGGAGAAAGGGAGACTTCATAGCCTTACCTGATGGGGTTTTTGGTCTGAGTTGCCACCACACGGAAGCCTCTCTGACTGTGTTTTCTTTTCAAGTGCCCGTTTGAAGTCAGCAGGTAGAAAGGTCACGCCCTCTTGGTCACAGCAGGTTCGTCGAAGCAATGGTGGATGGCCAGCGGCTATTGCTAACGTTCAGACTTTTGTGTCTTTCTTTGTATACACAAAAAATAATAAAAGAGAATCTAAAGCTATTGATCCGGTGCCTGGGCACCTTAAGAAGTTTTGGTGATATACTCCTAGAATTCCAGGTATTTCCAGGGTTTTCCAAAGCTATATGGTTTGGGATTTAGGGACTCCCAGGTCACATGAAAAACAAATCAGGATGACACCATCACCTGGAACAAAAGCAGAGAAAGAAAAACAGCATCAGAAACAAGTTTTCAACACAGCTGAAAATCATGACAGCAGAGAACGAGTTCCACTGCAGTCCCTGAAAATCTGAGCACATAATAAATGTCTTTCATGAAACAAACCAGACCAGTATGACCTCCATCAAGACTTCAAAATTAATCAGCTGTTCTTAGAGACAACAAAATTAATCTATAATTATTTGTATGCTACTACTGCAGGACAGCCTCTTATGATTTCAAGATTACATTTAATAGCAAATGAACTGCTGTGAGTAGTTTCTCCTCTCATACAACAGAATAGTTCTAAAATGAGAAATGAAAAAGATTTCCGGAGAAACTTAATTTCCCTGTAACCAGAACAAGACATATTCCTGTAATAGCATATATAATTGCCTGTTCTGCAGAGGATCTCCTGTATACAACAACAAAGTCTGATAGACAATACATATTTATTCAACTGTCAATTCCAGCGATGAAAAAAAAACATGTAAAAAAGACTTTGAATTCCACATGGGCCTGGTTTGTGAAGCTGGGTAAATATGCTTGTCATATGTTCCAATAGTTCCACTGCGACAGAGATTTAGTTTGGGAATACAGGCGGGAGAGGCAGACAGCTTGTGATAACTGAATAGCTCTTTTGAAGCCACTTCCATTTGGAGACATTGTACGATTATTTTTACCTCTGTGGTTAGACTTGAGTTAAAGCCCATGTTTAATTGTTCCCAAGAGTTCTTATTGTGGTGCTGATAAGGAGCTTGGGGAGCAGCATTTAAAACTGGAACAAAAATAACAGTGACTCTTGCTCATTGGCCACAGGTCTGAGAAAGTGACAAAAGAAGATCCATGCAGTGAAGACAAAGAAAAATAGTTAAACGACAAGAGAAAGAGAGACAGACAGTAGAGGTCTTGTGTGGTTACACTAGGCTTGCAGTTTTATCAGTTTCTCTTGGACTTGATTTGAATGTGTGCTTAGCTTTTTAGACTCATCGTGCCTCTGTATGAAATATCAATTTGAATGATGATCCTTCTAAGCTTAAATGAGAAGTATAGAGCACTTATTACTTGCTAATCAACAAGTAACTTATTTTATGACAGAGTTTTGTGAGCAGTCATAGCAGACAGAAAGCAGTGCTGTTAATTTGTCGTCACTCTTCCGCTCTCTCTCACTTTGTCCAAGGCCACGACTTCCCGGTTTGTCAGAGCGACCTGTGGGAGTGTGTGTGTGTGTGTCGGATCAATAGCCCACCCACAGCAGAGCCGCGGGCCATCCCTGACCTGGACTATTGATTAGGCCTGGCTCAGCTGCCAATAGCAATGTGTTGGATGTGACACCAAGCTAAGACAGGAACTGAGGAAGGGGGATTCTGAATTGCCAGTGGCAGCCCCACAGCACACCGCAGATAAAAGTCAATTCCACTTAACCAAATCACTGACAACTAAATAGTTAGCAGACAGAAGAATGCAGAGAGTCTCTGATGGCAGCAGCTGGATGGCTTTGGGGATTTCCTAGCCCCTGACCTGTGTCAGAGAGCACAACAGGCCATGGGAGAGAAACTGTGACTTGTGTAGGCCTGTGTTTGTGCAGGCAGTATGACCTTCGCCTGTATGTTAGTCTGTTTGTCCTTTAATCTGGTCAGTTCTCTATCTCCAAGTTATACAGTACCTGTGCCCTTAATGCATTAGGGACACATTCTATCATTGGGTACCTGTAGATTGATTATCTAGAATAATCCTCAACATTTTATCAAGTCTGTTGTAATGATGAGTGATGTCTACATCCATTACCGTGTGTGTACATGATTCTACAAATCAAAGAATGAATGACTGAATGACAGTTGTATCAATTTTTTGCAGCAAATCATCAAATTTTCAGACCAGCTATTAGACATAAGCTTTACAGTATTTTTTTTTTCCTGTGCCTGTCTTCACAAATGGGATTGCAGCTCCTCTGAAGTTGTCAGACTCCTTTCAATCCATCTTGCTCACAGTCATTACCAGTCCATATTAGAGTAGTTTACATGTCACTTTACTGGTCCTTTGCCTTGTGAATGTAATTCTGTGGCCACTGACTCCTTGTGCATTCAGCACCTATCTATAGCTCCATATCTCTCCCAGTAATTGCAGAGTGACAGAAAGGCAATACTGACCACTTCATTATAGGACAACCAGACTGACTGGACACTGGCCTCTTGGCTCGAGGTCACTCTGGCCAGACTGACCTTATCTGCCCAGATCGTCAGGGGTCAGTCACCCAGAATTTATAAGAACTTTACAGGAGTTGCACTGGGTGCCATACAGCAAGGTCACCTGACCCAGGCGGACTGCTTATATCAGGTATTGATTGCAGTTTGTCTACTTCAGTTGAGGCTAGACCAATCTCCCAACACTTGGGTCTCAAGGGCAAAGGCTTCAGTGTAAAGTTAAGTATTGGAAGTAACAAGAGTGATGGTGGGGTGAGTGGATACTAGTGGCCATAAGAGGGACACAACAAGAGTTGTGGGGATTTGGGATTTAAAAAACAATATGTGTAAGAGGAAAGTAGTAACAGCACTGGAACTATAGTTGCTGTTCAAACATAGAAAAAGCTTCTACTCTTAGGGTGGACTTTGGGATGATGCTCTGTGCATGACGAGTTTATTGAGTGATGAAATAAAGGATATTATAACAAAATGTATTGAACAGCTAGTGCTGTACATTGACTTTATGTGGGCCTGCAGGCTGAGAATCTGTTCCTTGGTGCTGTCTTTAAAACAGAGAGAACACAGATATCAATCATCTCTGTGTATAAATTCAACATGTACTATTATTTATGTGGCTGTAAAATTGTTTGGTTGTCTGTTTTTTGCTCCCAAAATGGTTAAATAACACGTAGAAGGCATTGATTGGTATTTGTTCAAATAATTACTACTTATTCCCAAGAAAATTCATTAAACTAGCTGCAAAAACAATTAAATATGTGTCTTTCTCTTATCCACATTAAGCTAAAACATATGGATACAGAAATGAGTAGCTGTTAGTCTGCAACTAAATGTGTATTTGTGTGTGTGTGTCTGTACCAGCTGGTGTCTGTTGAAGACCCTTTATGTACATACTAAAGCATCCCTGATGCTCGTTAGATCTTGTCTCTCGGCAGCAGCTTGGCACCGTTCATATTAAATCACAATAATGGCAGATGAGCTCTCACGCTAGAGAGACAAGCATCTATTTGAAACTGCACTTTATTACACTTTGTTCCTTTTAATCAAAAAAACTATGCGAAAAGATAACCTGGTTTTAAAAATCCCAGATAAACAGCAACGATTGCATCTTTAAATAATAAATGATCCCTGCCTCTTACAGACGGGAATATAACTGAAAATAATTGAAGACAACAATGTCCTATAAGAGCACCACTCGAGCAGTGCTGATTCAGAATCCCTCATAACTTCAAACATTCAGTCATGAAGTATGGATAATCCGTAAAAGAAAGGCATGCGTGTGTTTACAATTTCCTTCTAATTAAGGCTACAGGATGGGGTCTACCTTTGTTAAAGTTGATGTGCGTTTGTTAGACTTCCCGAGAAACTGTACCACTGGCAAATTAGGAGTGGAATACAAAACGAAACAAACAATAACACTCTAATATGATCTGCAGTCAAGGAATAAATATTTCACAATCTGTCTACATTTGACATACTTTCAGTAGAGAACAAAGGATTCCTAAACAACAAATTGCCCAAACTTGGTCTTGAGACAGTAACCTTTTTGACCTGCATTAATTCACAAAATATGGCAGCGACTTCCACTTCCTCAATTTGTTTGCAATTTAAGGACACACTGCTCACTTCATTTTTTAAGAAACATGATATTTCTGTTGCACGTTATGGAAAGGAACAGATGAAACAGACCAAAAAGTTAACAAATAATAATATAGTCACATCAGGATAGTATGGCACATTTAAAACAATGAATGGAGCAAAACAAAATGGAGCACTCCATTATAACCATTGTTAACCAGTGCTGAATAGTCCTTACGTGGGCCCTGAGAGATTGGCTAGTCTTAAAAACCCACGCTTGAGACAACGATGCACAACAGAATTTTAATGTACAAGGCTTTTGGTAACGGTGCACTGAAAGTATGAAAAGTCAGGTAAGCACTGTGCTGATGAAGGTGACGTTTTCCCATTCTCCTTCTGTGAACCAGACCAGCAGTGTGCTGTGTGTCTAAGAGGGATAAGGTGTAACTTGATGATTAATCACTGGACATAATAAAGCTTCTCACCGTGAGCACACAGTCCAGCTGATTCCATGATATGATTGGGGCCGATTAGAAAAAAGAAATAGTTATTTCGTACAGTGCATTTATAGTACACTCTAATGATATCTTCTGATTGGACCTTGTGGAGAAGATAATAAGGGCCGTCTTCAGAATGGACTCCAAGATTATTTCTTCACTTCATGAAATTGGGCCACAGACCTGGATGCTGCAGATTTGAGGATTAAGATAAGCTGACCTTTCACATTATGTTGCCATGTATAAAAGATGAAGTTTACAGTCCCTCATCACATTAGACCTTATCAATGGTTAGAGCCTCTGTGAAGCCCCTTTGAACATCACAATGGTTTTTCAGGCTGCTGTACAACAGGCCTCTACCCCCTAGCGTGGGATTACTCTGTTGGTGCGTGTGTGTGTGCTGAAAGGGGTGTGGTGTGGACATGCATGCTTGCCTGTTTGGACAATACTAAAGTACTAATATAGTGTAAAATCTTTATTATACCTATCTCGCCATAGTCATCCAGAACAAAAAATAATATAAAAAGAACTTGAGACCAGAATATAATATATTTAACGCCTCAATTTAGCCGATGTGCCCCGTTACATTAAATAGACTGAACAGAAATGGACTAGTAGTACAGTATTACCAGCATATAATCAGTGTATTGTTGTGTGTTCTGTTGTTTTAGTCACTGCTTGGCAAAAGGATGACATTTGAAAATTAGCCCTCTGACTAACACTAGCACATATATAGTAATGGTGATTAAGGTGCTATGTCCCTGAAATAAACTAATAAAGAAATAAACAAATGAATGAAATATAACACTGTCAGGCTCAACCCCTGAATGCCCATGTTAACTCGTCATGTTGTTGGGACAGGTCGCTCTGCCCTGCTAGTGAGAGATTCAAGAGCAGAACAACAGAGAGTATTTCATTTCCACAGATCTCCAAAATATCATTGTCATAAGTCTGGTATTAAATCGTAACATCTAAGTATTCTATGAAAAATGAAAAAACTGTCAAACAGAAGGCAAAGTGTCACTTGTTTTAAATGCAAGCCAGCATGTTTAAAACATTTTCTTGGATCAAGTGATATTATGTTGAGACTAGAGTAGTAATCCACCTGTCAGTTACAAATACTGTCACTTGTTTCAATCTCAAAACAAGTGAAACTATATTTGAAACAAGTCAAACGATCTCACCCCGATGGCAGATCTGTTTTCCTTTATTTTGAGGTAGGCAAAACTAAACTGAACTAAATAACTTAATTTTACTACATTTTGGGTGCTCACAAGTTCTCTGATTGGGGGCTTTTACAAGCATCAGACTAGTGGCCAGTACTGCCAGGCTTCTTTGATGTGGGAGACATTGCTTACCCCTATAACTTACAGCCCAGCTCTGCAGGGACTTATTTTTATAACCTCTATTATTTTCTATCATAAATATTCAAATCCAGATCTTAAATCCAGAGCTTAGTGAGGAGAATAGCCAAAAACAACATGCAGCTCTTCAGCTTCCCCCAGCTCTCCCTCTTCTATAGAAAATCATTATGAAGATTAATACAGAAATCAAACAGAATGCTGAGACGAGACTGTAGGACCCAGTAAAAATAATGCACTCATATGAAAGACTTGGGATGGAATTTTTGGTCAAGGATCTTGGGTTTTTTTTGTTCTTTATTTGTTTGAGCATTTTGACACATTCTGCATTTCCTCCTTTTGGCAGTGAATTAATATTTGCAGTTTGAATATTAATCCTGATTCAGTAGTGGATTAGTTTGCTATTGTCCCCTCTATGCTGAGCCCTAAATAAAGGCGCTGACATGGAGAGGAAATCTATACCTCTCTGCCCTGCAAACAAAGACCTCTGCACCCGGAGATAACACATGTCCCTGCAACACAGACCCCCCTATCCTACCCACATGGTGGATCCTTCATCTCCCTCTCCCTTTTCTTTCTCCCTCAACCCTTGATTCTGCATTTCCCCTTCTTCCCACCACTCTCTTCCTCTCTCTCTCTCTCAGTAAAACTTTGCTATGGTAGATTTGCAAGGCAATTGTGCCCTTAAACCGCGCCTCTTCCTC
>JAUBNQ010000017.1:7518137-7543439 GCA_032353495.1 Ctenopoma kingsleyae | reverse complement strand
CTCTCTCTCTCTCTCAGTAAAACTTTGCTATGGTAGATTTGCAAGGCAATTGTGCCCTTAAACCGCGCCTCTTCCTCAGCTTATACCATGCATTTTCCAGAGTTTATCAAAGAATACAATGGGGTTATGCTTTCACCATTATTCTCCAGGCAAGAACAGTAATTTAAATGCACCAGTACTACTGAGGCAGGGCGCAGCCCTGCTGTCTCACTATGGAACAGAGAGAGATGAAAATGCGTTACAAAAAACGCTCTGCATTACTTTGTTGACCTTTCCTGTTCTCATAGTTTACAAACAGCTGTGAAGCTCCTTCCTCTGGGCTCTTTGTACATCAGAGACTGGGACTGATGGAGGCACGCCATGCTTAAATGAAGGGCTTTTTCTAACTTGCCTTCGTTGTGGCTCACAAACACAACCTAACAAACACACATTTACTTTATCTCTGCCACCAAAGCAGTTGCAAAAGTGAGAGAGGAAATACATAGTAAAACATATGATGGCATCATTTCACAGAAGGCGTGTATTTTAACACCCAGTCTGTTCAACAACAAAACAAAAAGTCTAAACATATGCACACATCAATACCACCACCCACACAAGAAACTACTTTAATTTTCTTATCCATTGTAAAAGTTAGTTTGTTTTCAAAGTAATTAATGCTGAAGTTGCACTGCTATTTTGATAGGACTTAATGTGTAGACCGCAGCTCATCCGAGACTATAAGTGGTAAACTGCTGTCTTCAATGACACTAATCAGCAAACTCACTTGTGCACGGTCACACAAACATTCATTTTTATCATGGATTTGTGAAAGCAAATGGGAAAACTGAGTTCAGTGCTTTGGATGATCATTTTACTGTATGTGTGTGACCTAAGGCTGAATGGCAGGTGAATCTCAACAGAGAACTGAGGTGAGGAGAGAGATGCAGAGGATGATGAGGACAAGAGGTCAGAGAGGGAAATAAGAGAAAGAGTGGGGCACATAAGAAGAAAGAGTAATAAGAAAGGGAGTAATGGATGAAGGAGAAAGTTGTTGTTATTTGACTTTTTCACAGTATTTTGAAACTGAAAATACAGTGCAAAGCCAAATCATAAGTGGACAGAAAGATGTGGGAGCAGGCAGTTGGACGTGGACTGAACCAGCCTGCAGACCTGGTCAGACTGATGAGAAAGGGCAGCCATAGTGATGCCATTATGTTGTTAATCAATCCAATGGTGTCTGCGTGTCTGGGTGGGCAGATACTCGCAGTCTAGAAAGGGTTAATGGGAAATCAATGAGAGGGGTGTGCTTATGACCAGAACATGGGCAAAGAGGGACAAGAGGGAGAGAGTGAAGAGAGATAATGGGGCAGGGAGGGGGAGATTGGAACATTGTTTCCTGTGATAGCAGCAGACTTCCCAGATGTTATCTGTCATTCAAAGGAAGACTCTGGTGACCAGATGTTTAGGCTCAGTGCGGTGGAGTAGCTATAGATTCTACTGAGGGATCAATATAGGTCAAGTGCATGGTAATATTTACCACTACTTTACACACACAAGGCATTGACATCTTTGCAATGCAGAGACTTGCTCTGAGCAGGAAGAAAAATATGTATATTTATTAAAACATCACACCCTGGTGAAATGCTCATTTATTACAAGAGGATACAGTATATATCTAGCATGATGGTGTTTCTCATTAATATGGATAACATGTCTGGCCTGCATCAGCAGTATCTTGTTCTTATGTCTATTACGGGAAACAAAGAGGAGCGCTGATTTGGAAGGAAAGGTAAAATAAATACAGCGAAAATCAGCCAGAGTAGTTTTCTGAAGGCCTGGAGGCATTTGGGGAGGTGGGTGTGGGGGTTCGATTGGGGGAACCTAGAGCAGGTCCCAGTGCAGTAGGGCTCTTTGTAGTTTGAGCAGTCTGAACTAGCCAGAGGCTTACTGCTCTAACCCCTACCATTCAGAGAGACTGTTTGGGGAAATTACACCACAGAGTAATAATTAATCAAGTAAATGCTGAATTGCTTTGATTTGGATTACATTAACATATTATCAATAATGCATTAATCAAATACAAATAAACACCTCTGCATAATAGCATACTTAAGTAACTCCATTTTCACACTTCTTCAAGCAATGAGAAAAACCACAGCAAACTACACTATAAGCTGCAGAGTTTTTGTGGTTTTGAATGCAACACCTCTTGGCACTTAACTGTCTCTGTTCATCAACTCCCTTCTTCATCACTGCGTCACCAATTTCAAGTGCTTCTACCAAGAGGCAAAAAATTATGAATTCATTTATTTATGCTTAACAATGGCAAAATGCATCATGCGGAGTAAATACACACACCACTGATGAAGCACTGAAAACACAATGCACGTAATTTGTGCAAAGCTACTCCAGGTTTGATTCCAAAAGTAGCTAAGTGGATTGAGGAAAAGAGTTAGTCACTTTTATCATTTGCAGAGGAGTCGAATCAGCTCTGCTTTTGTATTTTCACTTAAATGCATGTTCTGTTTTTCTCAGATAAGTTGTGTTGTTTAAAAGCATCCGTTCTCGCCTAACGCTTTGTTCATTGGGGGAACTTCATGCCCAGGGATTTTCTAAACACAATTCATCAAAGTGGAACGGCAGTCTTTTTTTTCTGCATTCCTAATCCTTTTTGCTGCAGATGAGAGATTTGCTGTTCAGACTCATTAAGATTAAAGCGTTTTGCCAGAGTTATTTAAGAATGCAAAGTTCCATGTGAGACCTCTCAGAGTTCAGAACAGAAGAAAATCCTATCGACACGCTCGGTGCACTGGGGGCTGATCTTAGCCTATATTTCTATATTTGGTGTCAGTGATTGAGTGATAGCAAGTGAAATGGTTTTCCTGCTGTATTAAGATTTGAAGTTACAATCACTTTTGCATTCTTACCATCAGCAGGAAGTAATGGGTGTGACTTTTCTTACTTGTAACATTAATTTGGTTACCTGTAAACTTATTAAAAAATATGCTATTTCACTTTAAAAAACGCTACCATCTGACTTTGATCAAAATCTTTTGTCCACTGGATTTGATAACTTATTCATTAATTATAAGCATAAACTATCAGACAAATTATTTGTCAATAACAATGCATTGCTCATAGATACACGCTCATAGATTGTAAATGTGCAGTTAACTAGCTAATATTTTGCTTCCTAGTGTTATATTAGCAGCAGATATTTTGGCTGGGGTAAGGGTACAAGTCATTTGGTTGGACAGACAATGGTTAGTATATAGCTGGAGGAGATGGCAGTCTTTTAGCTGAAAAAGAAATTATCATTGGATCAGACTGAGTGTTAGTCTTCTGCCTAAGGATTTTTAATATTAGCTTTTTTGGCCGGAGACTCAGGAGTCTTCTGGCAGCTTTAAAGTTGGAGAAAGACCCAGATCCCGTTGCTGGTAGAACACAGCTCCAGTCTCGGCACCTTTCCCAAACTTTCCAACTCCAAGTGTCGCAATCTGGTTCCATTTTACAGCTGGCCTTGAGATTGTAACAGAGCTCCTTTCTCTCCCTTCTCAACCGCATATTTAATCCCTGTGCTTATGTCAAACTTAATTACAGGACCTTGTACGAAAAAATAACAAGTGAGCCTTGTAAGGGTGGGAGAGAGGAAAGCAGAGTATTAGGGGAGTGAGAGGGAGAGAAAAACAGACGTAGGGAGAATGCTAAGAGGTGTGAGGAGAAAAAAGGAACAACAACGACAGTTAATCTGTAGACTCAATATATTAAATGACCAAACAAAAAGCTTTGAAGTGAAGTTACTCTTTTACAGCCGACAGTGGAAATGACATTTGATTACTAAAAATCGATATATTATTATCTATATCTGTATCTATAAGTTACAGTGTATATTAGTGGCATTAAAAGACAGAAAACATCTAATGTGGTTGAAACATACAGCATGAGGATAATGCCTGCCAGGTTTCTACGGCTCATAACTATAACGGCAAACTCAAATTTTTCAAATGAAGACAAGGTGAGAAAGTGCCCCAAGAGGCCATATGCCCATAACATTAAACTTACAACCCAGCAAATTCTCCTGAACCTCCACAAACCAAAAAGAAATAATCATTAGACTAAGTCAGTCACCCAGTTTGTCTCTGTGAGTGTGTGTGTTTGCGCACATAAAACTATTTACTCTGTAGAAGTGGAACAGCCGGGGAGAGAGATGTTTAGTCTGTCAGTTTAAAACTATTACCTCAATCTCTGAAAATATGAGCTGAGCCTGTCGTGCATCGACACAGGGAGACAGCACTGTGAAGAACAAACCTTTGAAAAGTCTAAATCAATTTTTGGGGGAGTAACATAACAAACGCTTCACAGCAGTGAAGAAAAGGGGATCTCTTTTTTAACAGTTTGAAAAGCACATATTCATACAATCTTCATAAGGCAAAACAGCATAAATGCAGTATACATGAAGTCTTTTGAAAAGGGAGATGATGGGAAGGGAGAAAGCGAGAAGGCACAGTGATGCTCCTCAGAGAAGCAGACAAAACAAACAGGAAGACCATCACTACCATACACAAACACCCATAGTTTTTCCCTATACCGCCCACAGTGAACACACCTAATCACCCACCCACCCTACAGGCCAGCCTGTTGGATAAAGCCTTCCCATACTGGACTTAAGTGGCCAGGCAATGGACCAGAAGAGGGAGAGAGGTTCCCATGCCACTAGTGCTGGATCTGGCGCGCCACCCCGAGGTATTTATAGCAGACCAGCACTAAAGGGCCGGGAGAGAGGGCATGCTTGTTTTCCTTTCCATTCCCCAGGCACTTTCACCAGGCCTCACATGTGGGTGTTAAATATATACCCAAATACTGGGAGCAACATTGTGGGGGCAGAGAATAGGAGGCACTGGACTCCTTTGGAATAGGAGTGGGCTGGGGTTGGAGGGGGCAGAGACAGATGGAGATTTGACAGAGTAAGCTGGACGCAGATTTGTAAGGTTGGGTGGTGTTGAGAGGGAAAGAACGCAAGAAAGAAAGACGGAGACAAATAAAATAAGAATGCAACAAAGCAAGCAAGAAAGAAAGGTTATTAGAAATTTAAGAACCTCAAGCCGACATACACAGAAATGTGAAAACAACAACAAATGAGGCAACAAGGATGTCAAGGGGAATTTCAGAAATCAGGGACATTAATAAAATTAAACTGATCCCTTCGAGGCACCAGCTTCTCTGTCTCCCTGATGTGATTTCATAACTTTTGGAGCCTGTGCAGTTTTCCACAATCCTCATTAGACAGTGCTCGTGTCTCGGGACGTTTGACCATTAAAGCAAATCAACATTTTTAATATTAATTAAACTTACAGATGTAACTGTTTCCATTAGACAGAAAAATGGTGTCCAAAGCTATAGTGACAAGAATTAAGATGTAGCTCTTCACTATCAGGAAATTCTTGTGGGTAGCATCAAATCCCAGCTGCTCTACAATATTGACAGCACTGAGTTAGACATCTTATAGGAGGAGAACAGATGCCACACAGCCAAAAGATGAATTTGTATAATTGAAGGAATAACGCAATGACACTTAGCTCAATACAGTATAATACAATGCAATACAGAGAGACCTCCTGGAGCCAGGATGTGAAACAACAATATTGAATGTGCCTGTATCAGTATAAATGAGGGGAAAAGAACGAATAATAAAACAAGCCAAATGGGAAAAAATGAAGAAAGATGAATAAATCTGTGTCGGCTGTCCACCCTTGAAGAGGCCTAAAAAGTTAGACAGGCTTGGTGCCAGCTCTAGACCCAGTTGAGGCCCAGACAAGGATCAGAGGTTATAGCTGAGCTGAACTCAGTTCATCTTGTGTGTTTGGAAGAGGAGAAGCAGGGTAAAGTCCAGACAAAACAAGGAGGCAACTTGCAGGGAGATGGAGCGGTTGTGTTGTTGTGGCCTCCTTAACATCAAATGATATCTAGATCCAAGAACCAGTCTTCCTTATCTCCAGATGCTTCCTCTATATACTCTGTGATGTATGTCTCTCTCCCCCTCCCTCTCTGCATGAGAATTCCAGAGTGACATTATTACTACAATGAAAACAGACCCTATAAATACTGAGCACTATGATGAATATAACAGCGATTATGGGGGCAGCAATAATTAGATCAGGAAAGAAAGAGAGACTCATTGAAGTTCCCTCTGTTTTTGTGTTTGGGAATTCCTTTCAACCTTGTGTCTTAATGTATGAAGAATTACAGAGGCAACGGTATTGTGGTAATCATCTAGGTCTCTAGAAGATTCTCTTGGGGCCTCCTCACTGATCCTCTATCCTGTTTCAGCTCTCTGCTCTGCCTCACATCTCTGTAAAAGCCACCCTGCTGTCTGCTTTTTTAATGATGGTTTGGCCAACAAACAATTAATAGGCTGCCCCACCGATGCCTGTTAAAAATGAAATAGCAGGAACTATGGAGTGCTCCCAAATGGGGCCATCCAGCAGTTCTTCCTGGCAGTTCTTCCAGTTCAGTTTTGTTCATCAGCTTTTACTATCAGCAGCTCAACTAACCCACCCAGGTCCAACTTAGATCTTTTAAGTCCTAAGACTACAACTTTAACAACACCCTGACCTGAGCCCCTGTCAAAATCCCAACTGTTCATCAGCCGTCCCACTAGCTTATTGCGTCAGAAAGATTCCACAGCCGTGGCCTCTGTTTTTTCATACTTGTGGGAAAATAGCAGTTCATGTTTCCTTGGATGCTTCACACATTCCTCACCCTGTCTTTAGATTGCGGGGCCTCAGAGACTGGGTAGGGCCAAAGCCACTCAAGAGGAGGTGCTTGGCAGATAGGAGGTGTGGCTACATGAAAATGAAAGGCAATTTTTTATTGTTTATTTAGTTGTAGGTTGCTAGGCAATGTGAACTCAAAAAGGCACTAATTACATTTCCCTGAGTTTGATGAGTATAACAGAACTTGGACAGAAACTTTCCAGCTCATTTAACTTCTCAGAACACAGCTGGGAATTATAGATAACAGAACATCTGGAAGTCACAAAAATACTTCTCTAGCATCTAATCCAAACTAATTCAAAAGTCACCACATCCTGCAATGAATGCTATCCCAAAGCTAACTCTGTGACAGCTCCAATATTTCAAATTTTGTTGTAAAACAAAGCAGCCATGTCTAAACGGCATTCCAGTTATTTCTGCAAAAGTTCATGCATTCAGGATCATTTGCTCGAATTTCATCATTAAACTAAAAAGGAGGTTATGGAGAAGTACCCAAAACCCCTATAGTGCCTACACAAACTCACACATACACATTTACACTATGTGGTACTACTTGTGCTACATATGTTCACATATTTCATTATTTTCCACCATAAACGACAGATGCTCCAGCAGAACAATTTGAAACCCTACGTGTAATAGAATCATGTAATGCTGTTGCAAAACATATTGCACACCCACAGAGCATACTCTACTTGGACACATTCAAATTTGGTTTCATTCCAAATGCCTGACCTCAAAATTTCAAGACAAAGGTAGTTAGTCTTGATTTATGCATGCCTCAGCTTAGGATGAGGAGAGCAGGACACAGTAGCAAAGCAATTAATTTTGATGCTGAAAACATTATTAATGGTAATGTTTAAAACATCAAAGCCGTGCCTGACAGAGACACAGCATCTTAACTCTGACAAGATGGAACAGATGAGCTAACTTGAGTCAGTCAAGGTGAGGCACAGGGGAAAATGTAATTTGTCTCTCCATTGATTTTCATTGAGATTTTTGTGGTGAAGCTGTGGTTTAGATCAGGTTAAACTCATGTACCTACAGTGTCTGTGGAATGTTAGGATCACTATAAGCTATACGTTCATGAGTGGGCCAGTGAAGAATCCCTTCCTCTTTTTGTGTGGACTCCACACTGTAGCTTTGGGCAAGGGGATAACGCTTCTCTCACTCCCACATATTCATTTACCCCCCACCATCACGCCAATTGAACCAGGGAGTCTGGGGGGAGCCACATTGATATGCACTACACATCTCCATCCCCCAGCCACAACCATCCCCACTGGAAACATTATTTCATTACATATATTATGCATTCAGCATAAGGGAGTTGGTGAATGTGCAGTGTGCAGATGTGTGTGTGTGTGGGTGTGGGCGAGCTCAGATGTTTCCTTCTATGTATACACGGCTATGACAAGCCTGTTGTAAAAAGAGTTTTAAAGAGGGTCTAAAAAGATATAACGCCTCAGGGGTCCAGTGTTAATGGTACTTAGTTTACTTTGTGAGAGAGAAGACAAAATATTTATTTCATACTGTTTTGTGTCAACATTCTAAAAGTGATTTTACAATTTTTACAATGTAGAGGAAAGACAACTTTTCCGTAGAGTTTACATGAATTTTGTCAGTTCACTTGAGTACATGAATCCACATGTGAATGTGCATTGTCTCACGCAGAGCAGCAGATTAAGGGATACACAGAGAGAAAATGACCAGATGAAAGAGACCAGAAAGATGTGAAGAGAGACTGACAGACAGATCTTTCATATGGCCCACTGGTCTTTGGGCCCTGGTCCAGATGTCACCAGAACAGTTTTTATTTGTTAATGTCTTGTTTCAAAAGCCCTGTTAAAAGTGCATACCGCCTTTCCCTTAGGTCTTTAACTGGTGCAACACAAGACACTCTTGTCTGATCTGAACTGGAATCAATTTGAAAGAGAAACCATTTCACCTCTGATTAAGCACTGCTCTGTCTCTGCTGTGGCATGCTGACCTTTCCAGAGGTCTGTCTTGTGCTGCTAGGAGGGTCCAGCCAGATGATGTGCTGGGCTAATTAGACTGATTGACGTCAGCAGGCAGGGCCTGAGAGTGGCTTGTATTTGAACCCTCAGCCATTTGTCAAGACTCACAACTGCATCTCTGTCGGGGGCCTTTAGATGCATAATTTAATTTTTATCTACTGTGCACACAGTCTCTCTTTGCAAACATCCATCATACCTTTAATTTTTTTCCTTTAATTATCCTGACCTAATAAACTTTGATTCCTGGCTATTGTTGTATGATACAATGACCCTGGTCTGCACTTTTCTGCTTCAGTTTCAAGAGTTCAGAGCAAGTTTCACCCATGTGCACTGTCAAACACAATCACAAATAAAACTGTTCACTCAGCTCTCATATACATACATCTTCCTCAAGCCAGTTAGACATTCTGTCTATGATTCTAGGTGTATGCATCTAAAATGGCGCATCTGAGTGAACACCACCTCCAATCACTGTATTTTTAATCCCTTTCCTAATCTATCACCCACTTTTATCAACACTAGCTGTATTTGTAGGAACATTGTGAGGATTCCATATCTGTGTGTATCATGGGCTTGTGTAATATATAAAACATAGTAGTCCCAGGAGCCATAAAATGCTGTGAACCCTGAATGCTTTGAGAAGAGAGTTCAGAGGGAATGAGTCCACCAAAGATCAGCCCTCAGTCCAAATTCCAAGCACTTTGCCGTATACACCCAGAGAAATGTTGCCTAAAGAGAAGCCTGGTAGAGAGAAACCTCACCTCCAGTTCAAGCGGATTCCTCTGCCCTTTTATTTGCACTCGTTTGGCTGCAGGGGGAACGTGCTCCACTCTGACCTGGGGGCACTCATCCAATCAGCTCGCTATCTGCTGCAAGGGCTTCCATAATAGTGACATTTTTCCACCTCGTCAATAAAGTGGTGAAAGCCACCCTCCACCCGCTACTTGACCATTTAACTTCTTCCTGAAAAGGCCCTCTCTTTTTGTCTGTCTCTGTGTCTGGCTGAAATCAATAAAAGCAGAGCCAAGAAAGAGGCCAATCCAGCGGCTGCATTAACTGGTGGTCTCAACTGCTTTACAAAGAGGATGGCTGGCAGAGAAAAGGATACATGAGAGCTAGCAGCTTGCGTCTTTCTCATTCACACAGCAATGGGAGAAACCTGCCTCTTGTATATACTTTATGTTGTCATCCTGTAAAGACAAGGATTTTCTGAAATGCAGAATACATAAGTCCATAGAACATGCCCCACACACGCCCTCGTGCGTATCCTAAAAGCTGAGCATAAAAACCTATAACTCTGACTGAAATGTGACAATCATATGCAACAAAACTGACATATACATTCATAGATGTAAACTCCCTAGTCTCTAATGATCATTGCTTGCTATGACTCATTTAGCAGCTGCATTCACACATCACCATGTGTCTGCAGTGATTGACATAATGGCATCAGAGTGAGAACAAAATGTCTTCCAATAAAGGAGCAGGAGGGAGAAAATGAGAGAGATGGGTTACACATATGCCCATGCTGAAACGAGTGCACTGCTTTGTTTGGTTATGCTGTCTGAGCTGAAATTGATTTCTGTGAGAAGCATGCACCAAAGAGCCCCTGCATTCAGATGAAATAAATAACACACTCTCTTAGAGATGGGAGGGTATGTGGAAGAAGGAACAGAAGGTGAAAAATGGGATAAGGGAGGAGGGAAGAAACAAAGATGGATGAGGTAAAAATGAATTTGAACAAAAAAAGCAGAGATAAAAAACAAGGAAATGGCTAAAAGTGGGAGTACTGAATGTCATGTCTTCAGTCTAGTATAGCACTGAAGAGAGACAGCATGGAAGACATCTGGAGTAGTGAAGGATAACAGCCACACACCACTCTCCAACCACAGACAACATGATGAGGGATTAAACTTCATTACAACATGTTATGGTAATGAATGGGCTGTGGCCAGTTCTGGATGTGTTAGAGTAATTACCGCTCTCCAGCATAAGTGTGACTGACACTTCCTAGATGTGTTTGTGAAGCCATGTGTCTGTCTGCCTGTGTATGTTTATGTACATGTGTGCTGTTCATATTCCTGGGGTGCCGAAGAAAATGCAGGAGTTCCTTTCCATCATGTGCCAAGCAGGAGTAACTGCTGCAGCTAATTAAGAGAGCAAGACTTGGACCACTACTGTTAAATGTATCATTTCGCATAATTAGCTTAACACTGTTCTTTAGGAGAACAGGGAATTGGGCAGGCCGAGTCTTTGCGGTTTGAGCCAGTGTCTGGGCATCTGGGTGTAGGATAGGTGCCAGCAAGGGAGAGGGGCAGATAAAGCCACACTCCCCAGAAGGGTGAGGTTGACTCTAGGTCACAGAGGCTGTCTGGCCTTATGGCTGACAGATGTTAGTCTGGTTCAACAACAGTTGTGATTCTGGAAAAAGTTACACCACACTCTGTTCCACATTGCAATCATCTTCTCTGTGTAAAGAAACATCTCATATATCATCACTCAAAAAGACATAAGCAAAAGCCACTCCCTGGATTACAAAGCCTTTGATAAACAGTGGCACTTGAATGTACTGCCTAGTTGTATGGCACTAAAATGTTTCAGTGTTTGACTTAGTTGGCCTGTCAGTAGCATTCCCAAGTGGTGCAACAGTGTGTTTGTGCCGTAGAGAGAACTCAGCAGCCTGCAGTGATTGGTGTGCTGCTGCTAATGTCACTAATGATCCCCAGAATAGAGTAACAAAGACCGGAATGGAGTCCTTTAATTTACAGTAAGATTCAAAGTGTGGTGTCTAGAGGGAGGCAAGGATGAGAGTCAGGGGGAAGTCCTGTCCCCAGACTGTTCCCTGCTTCCCCATGACAGTACAACAGAGGGATCCTGTGGATAGGTGTTCCCCCCTCACTGCCAGGCTATGAGATTTCCTACATTTGCACATGCTCGGCTCTATGGGCTCTGTATGTGTTGTTACTGTGTACATGTGTATGTATTAAAGGGGTGACGTTGCTGAGGTTTCTGACACATTTCCCACTGTGGGCATGTAGGCAAGCACCAGAGCGGCATTGAAGAGAAGGAGTGTTTTCTTGCTAAGAGAGGGGAGCAAGGGGAAATAAAATGACAGTGGATCATTAGACTGGGGTTGCCTGCAGCTCGCTAATTTATGCAAATTAATTTCTTGGCTGATGTGAAAGGCGAGGGAGCGGGTGCCACTGCTTGGCCAGCAGTCAACATCGAGCAGCAAAACAGTTAAACGGCTACACTCTGCTTTGGTGGTCTGGAAAGTTTAGCAGCGTAAGCCAGGGAGGGCGAGAGGGCTGTGGTATACCAAGCAACAATGACAAAGAAATCTAGACTATGCCAGCCCTATTCCTGGCAAGGCAGGCGAACAGACAGCCAATCAGGTCCATGCTGGCTCTCTCATAGGCGAATGGCATGGCATGCTGGCCCTTTCGTCGCCCCGCCTCCCCTCCCCACTGCACCGCAGCTGCCCAGAATGATTTTATAAACATTTTGCCAGTGGATCAATACCTGTATTGATCAACCATTGTGAGAGTGATCTGTCTAAAACCCAGAACAGCCCAGAGCTCAGAGATGGGAGGAGCGAAAGAGAGAGGCTGCAGAGAGGAAGGAGAAAGAGAGAGAGTCTGCAGCCACAGTGAAAGGGAGAAGAGGTACAAGGGAAGAGAAGGGAATCTGAGAGAGAAGCAGACGCAGAGCTGAAGGCAGGTGAGGATGCAGGTTTCGGACAATGCTGGCAGGCCATTGGGACTGGGGAGAAACCTATGGTAATTGCTTGCTCATTAAGGGAGGGAGGGTTGGGGCAACTAATGACTACTGCGTTAAGTATGCGGGTAAGTGACATATTGAGAAATAGTGCGATGAAATGTGTATGTGTGCAAGAAAGGGGGGTGATTGCCTCACCTGAGATTGCTAATACCTGCACTAGTTTGGCCTACAGTGTAGCACTTTCAGGTACATTGTTGCATGTGCATAAGTATGCATGTCTGCACAAGATTCAACTGGACTGGGAGGAGGGGGGACACGGCCGATGGGCTATTGTTGTGCACTGTGATGTTGTACACTGAAAAAACAATTACACTACTTTATTTGTTTCTCATTGTATTTCATTTTTTTAAGTTTTGTCTAGAAAAACCTCCATATGGACAGGAGTAGCTACAATGTCAAAGTGCTGCAGTTTGCCATGATGACATCATGGGACAGAGAAGGCCCAGCACTTAATAGGATCCTGAGTTCAGCTGTTAACTCGAGACTGGAAATGAGAGAAAATTATAGACTTTGGAATAACTTGCATCCTGGATATAACCACCCAAGGAAGAAGTAACAGAAACATTAATGATCAAGTCAAAGTTGAATGTAGAATTAACAAGGATGTCAAAGAATGAAAACTGATGGAAGAAAGTAATGTAAACTGCGCCAAATATTGCTGTTTCATACAGATGTGGATACGTGCAATGTTTTTTTGACATCTTGACAATTCACTGGATGGGATTATATTTTTCTTATATATCATTTTGTTGGAACCGCTACTGAAAAGACAGCTGACTGGACCACTCAATAATCACCAAGAATATTTAATTCAAGGCTCCAAGAAGTGCTGCACCAGAGGAGTCAAAAGCAACGCAAAGGAAAACCAAGCTTCCACTGATTGATGTGACTTCCCTGTGCATAATTGTGGATTTGAGGGAAGATATATCCCTTCAAAAAGCAGTGAGAAGTTCTTTATGCTCATGAACTCACTTTTAATTGAAGCTTTGGTGTGGGAACACTAAGAAAAAAAGGCCTACACTCTACAGGTTCACACTTTTTGTGAACATGCTGTTGAATAAAAAGAATGAACATTCTACCAAGGACAAGACGTACCTACATACAATGTTGTTAATAAAGTATAAAATACATTAAACACTACAGTGAGGTGCACAGTGCAAATCTCTGTGGCAGTTCTCATCCTTGGATCTGTCTCAGTTCCACATTACATCCTGACACAAGAATGCATTGTGTATCTGTTTTGACAGTCTAAAACACATTAAATAAATGACCGTGATGTTGCTGTCCAACAAACCACTTCTAAATTAGGAGAACATTTAATAACTTTCTTTCTGTTTGTTGTGTGTTACTTAAAGCTTTCTTACCTCATTCAAAAAAAAAAAAGTAGAACATTTACTTTGTAATATGTATGAATTTGTACTCGTTCTGTCTACTGTATGAGTACTGGTCATTTTTCCAATGTCAAAATACTATAAGTTGAGAGTTGAGACACAACTGTTAATTTAGTAATTGTTAATACTTGTAAGAAAAATGTAGTTCAGGTACAAATACTCGTGAAGGTAACCACATAAAGTCAACTGGTGTTTAAATGGAGAGAGGACAAAGAACATCTCTATATAAGGCTGTTTGCATTCAAGTTAATCAATGTGCACAACACACAGATTACGTGTTCAGTGGAGCAACAGCAAAGATCAATTTCTGTCATTGTCACTGACTGGTAAACTCCACTGAAAATATCAGTTGCAGATGGTTCTGTTTTAGACTGAGGTTTAAATGGGTTGCACAGATAAGCAGAAAACATGAGATACAGTGACAGGTATGATATGTGAAAGAATGTTAACAAATGTGCCCACAATATCTATCCTGTTCTAGAACCCAAATATAAATAAAATGCTAGTTATTGAGCACAAAATACACAAACTGAGACATTTATGACAGAAACCTTTGTACTCTTCTACTTTGTGTAACATCCAGTTAGCAGTGTTTCAGAGCAAAAACAGCCATGTTACACAGCAGAGGTGACTGCACTGATGGGGGTGTGATGTTTACAAAACTGCTGAATTAAAAACATGATACAGGACATCCTGCTGGATTAACGGAACTTGTGTTAGCTCATTAGACACCAAAGGACTGCACTTACAATTGTTTGAAGAACAGCAAGGTTCAGCTTTTTTGTCAGACAACTCTAGCAGACCTACTGTGCTGCTGTCCTGCCTCCTTTCAAATGAATAAGGGGGCTGTGTGTGGTGGGAAAGGTGGTTGGAAAGCATCCTTTGCTAGTTAATAAAGTGGAATGATTAGTTATTAAAATTTTCCATCTCTTTGCCCTTTTATTTCACTGCAATCTAGCACTAATGAAAGAAAACCAACCATTAGAAACACTGGTTATAAATTGTGTGTGCACTAAATAGGTTTGTGCCATAAATGAAGTGAACTGAGGTCTGGCAAAATTGCAGACAGTGGTTAAATATGGCTGCCAATCTTCTGAGCCTACTTGACAAGCAGCTGGATTCTATTATGTTTTCATTTTTGTGTCTTAATTGTTGTGTATTGTTTATAGTGGGTCAATGCATAAATATATAAAGAGAAAATAGACCCATAGCCAAAAATCTGCATAGTTTTATCAGATGTCCAATGCCTTTTACACATATTGGTGTCTTCCTGTTGTCTATATCAGCTTCATTTTGGGGAGAAGCCCTTTTAAATGGTATCGCCTTAACTGAAGATTTAATTCATGTGCCATCAAAGCAGCAGTCAAAGAGTCTCAATCATTTTCTCGTTTCCTTTCATCCTTTTTTATTCCTCGTCTCAGAAAACAAACCCTTGGATGAGTGCCAAACAATAAATTAGGATCTTCATTAGACACATCAAATCTAAATTACTATTCAATTAACAGGCCAGTCAACCTGAACTAATCAACCAATTAGGCTGTGTGTGTTCACAGAAAAGCTAACAAAAGCACATGACTCCCCTGGGAAAGCAATAAAACACTGACAAGAGTGACAGTGCAAATGAGAAGCTACTGGTTCAGGAGGTAAAGGGAGGATCAGAAAGTTGCAGAGAGTAAACACGACACTGTTACAATACAGAAAATGAAGAAAAAGGAAAAAAACTTTTAAAGAAATTAAAAGTATATTCTGTAGTTTGAGGTTAATGTTTGGGACCAGTATGTTCATGCTTTTATTTAAATTAATACATTGTTTCTCTGATTATACTTTATATTGTATTAAAGCATCACTTGGCACAGCTGCAAACTAAGTAAAAACTGGGCATAAAGACACAAACTGCTCTCACACTGCAAATATTGTTTCTTTACATCTGATTATAGTGTAATGTAAAGTAAAACATTTCCTTCTCAATAAAATTGCAATATTCAACAAAAGTGTTGTATTCTGCAGAGATCATGTTTGCCAAATAATTATCAGAAAGTACAATGAATTCTGAGTGCTCTGGCACAGTGAAACGCCTTGTGATGCCCCATTCAGCGTGGCTGCTAGGATGTCTGTGTTGAACATACCTTTGAGTCACAGGAGATGTAGTAAGCAGCATGGGCTGTTCACACATCTTCCTCACACACATCAAGATGCAACCTAAGAAGAAAAATAAACACAAATGTGACATATACACATGCATTGTCCCAGACCAATATTATATTGAGGCAAATACCGTTTAAAAAACATCCAGCAATATTAATTTTCTAAGCATGAAATAAAACACAAGCATTTTGTTTAAATCGTGACTAAGACATAAACTGAGCAGGACATTTCTACCCCTTCAAGCACTCACATCTAAAGGTCTGAGGTCTGATGGCGCTCCAGTACAGGCCAAAGGGGGTTGCAGAGAGAAGAAAACCATTATTGTACTAGTAAATGTCAGAACAACCCCATCTAATTGTGCCATTACTAATTCATGTTTATTAATGCAGTGATATATGATGGCTCTGCACACTGACTGAGCTTGTCTGTGCCTGTCATGTATGGCTTATTCTTTGCTGATGAGGGCTGCAGGGAGTGTGCTAGGGACTGGGTGGTGGATGTGGTGGGTGTGGGGCATATGGCATATGTGGTGACAGTGCCAAGTGGTGTGTGACTTTAACATGAAGGCAGAGGGGGTGAGGGAGTTGACTGATGGTGCTGGTGTCTTCTGCTGGCCCAGTGCCAGGGCCCCAGTTCCCTAGTGCCCCAGCCCCTCTCTACCCCAGAGCCTCTGGGCAAGTACCACCGTTATTGTTTTCACTGCCAAGCAATTAGCAGCACTTAAGATTTATTTAGTCATGCTCTAATGTGTTGTAATTAGCTTGGGGCCCAAACAAGCCCCTCCATCCCATCACCTTGTCGCTCATATCGGAGCAATGCATCAGCAGGACACAGTGAGGGAATGTGAGAGAAGAAGCAGGAGGTACAGAGGGTGGGATCGTAGGGGAGGGGTGGAGCAGAGCTGGAAGGATTACACGAGCACCAGTCCAGCTCTGTGGATCAGCACTTTTTAAGAGATCTTCAGGGGCCTGTTGGCTGAACGCATAGTAGGAGGAAAGGGCAAATACAGCCCAGTTACAGTTTTATAGAATGCTTTGTGGAAAAACACCCCTGACACACACCTCAGCCTGGCAGCTCAGTTTGTCATATAGCCCATGGGGCTACACTGGCCTATCACATGACCACTGTAATGACCTTAAAGGGCAGACTCCTCAACAATCTCAGGCCACTCCCACTGGCTGGACTGCTCTTTGGGAAATGGAGTTTGGGTCACTGTATTGTGTGATGCATTTGGGCCTCAGGCTGAAAAAAACACAATGAAGAAACCAGGCCAAAGAGCTTGTGCAAAAACTGCCAAGCAGTACAGTACAAACCAAAAATTCCAGACAAATACTTGTTTGTCTGCAGTTGTTGGAAATCTACATAAAATATGCATATAAATGTGTAAGTTTAAGTTAAGTGTGTGTTTTACTTGTCAGGGGCATCTCTGTTAAGAGTTTTTGTGATAAAAGTAGGTGTTTGTATATAAGGGTTTCAACAGTGTGCTGTACTTATTTGATTATACAGTATGTATCCTCTAGGCTGTGTGGACTGCATGGTAGATGTCACATGAGTCAGCCATAGTACATTCAATACATTCATAGCACTGAGTAGTGATCTTCTAACCATTCTGGTTAAAAAGATAACTTAATTAAATATTCCTTAAAATATTCAACCAGTTACCACTGAACACTAGTGGAAAAAATTAAAGGTTCAGTGTAGGTTCATCCACTACACTTTAGCAACATCCTCCACATCTCCACTGATGTATATGCAGTTTAAAGTGTGACTGCACTTTCTGAATAATATCATACGGAGGCTTGAGAATTGAGGAGAATCAATGCATGGTGTGTTATATATTTTTGAAACACTACAATGCAGAGTGCTACAACAGGAGCTCACTGAACATGTGAAGGTCAAAGGCAGGTTCAACTGCATATGCACTGCATATACATATGCATAACCAAAACCCATCAATCTTTGCTGGTTGGAGGGGGTGGGGGAAATTTGAATCACTAAATATTAAAAACAGCATGTGGAAAACTATACAGCTTATGCCTTTGATCATAAAAAACAGCGCAAAACCGCTGATGCAAGACATCAGAGTAGACATTTTTGTGTTTAATGTCTAGTAGATGCACTCTAATCATTGTAGAATTGGGCCTCCTCATGGAACTATCACCTAAAATTGCTATGCAGTCTGGAAGGGTGGTGCTATAAATGAAATATCGCTTTCCATTTTATCTCCAGGGGCAGCATGATGCTCAGAACCAATCAGAACCTCACAAGTCAACCCTTGACCTTTTTCATCGCAATATGACTACCATTATCTTGCAGAAAATTAGAAGCGTCTCGCTATTGTTCAGTAGCGACAGGGGGTGGAGGTTATTTAAAGATAAATGCTCTAGTGTTCAAGATCCATGCAGCACCAATGCAGAGCAGAGGAGAAACATGTCTGCTGAAGCTTTGTGGCTGCATGAGTGCACATGCGCACAAATAAAACTACGTGTAAATGAGTTCATGTTGATTGTTTGGTGCTGATGTAGCTCTGCGTTTGCCTAGTAAACCTGCCTGTCATGTTGGACAAGCAGGTTTGAGTGAATGCTTTTGCGTGATGAGTATGAAAATGAACAGTTTTAATGCACAATTCACAGCACAAATGTTGAAAGAAAACCTAGATGATTATACAGCCTTGATTTCAGTGGTCTCCATAGGAAACGGGATCACTGCTGGCTGCCTTATAAACATGAGTAGCAAGAGGGATAACATCCTCCTGGTAACAAAGCCATTAGGTGACGAATGTGAATAGAGCTGATGTAGGACTGAAATAACATGACAAAGTGATGCTGTGGGTGTGAAAACTAGCTGAGCATCTGTTAGCTCTTTTGTACACTGTCCCACAGAAGTAGACACACTACACATACGAGTCACACACACATACACACTTAAAAAAAAAAGATATATATCAGCCACACTTTAGGAAATAATTTTGTCTCTTTCATATACAATTATAAGGAACATTTTTAAAGATTGATATATTGATATTTACCAGCAAAACCCCAAAATATTTAAAACATTCTAATATTTATGTTTAGATGTAACTTGGATCATTAGCAATTAATCTTTCTGAAATATTTCTCATTATATTGTGTTTCATTGCAGTTGTGTTTTAAAAGCACTGCTACAGAAAGAATGAGGTAAACTGTATCCGAAATGCATATTGTACATTTCAAACAACCATGATACTAAATTCAGTTATTAAAAAAAAAAAAAAAGACATACTTTAGTCTCCTAAACTCAATATATAGAGCTAGAAAAGAACAGATAGTGTGAAAGAATAAGTTAAATATTGATTGTCAAAACAAGCTTTCAGAAGCCAAATTTTTTGTCTTATTCTCATTTTGAAAATTTTTTATTTTTACTCAGATTGGAGAACTGGTATTATCATATGTATTTCCTTGGACAATCCCTGAGCCATGGATTTAAAATGGTGTGTTATTGTACCAGTCCACAAATGTTCTTTTTCAGATTATATATTTTTAAATACACTGAATATGAATATACAATATATATGAATATACTGTAAAAGTACCAGAGGTGGCCTGTCTTATAAACCTGTGGCAGTGGAACAAATCTTCACAGAAATCTGCACAATCAAAACTAAACATGTTCCACTGCTAATCTGTAACTTGTTAGCTTGAGGCATAGCACTGCTAGAAATAACCTCTCTAATATTCTTCCTAATATCTTTCACTGTGTTTCTGACAATTCAGGCATCAACTGAAAAATCCATTTGAGAAAACTGAATTTTAAATTGTAAACATAATAATTTGCAAAGTTCAAACCTGCATCCAGTTCTTTATTATACCTGTCCCATTTCTTCATCCATCAATCATTTACTTAATGCTTAAATATGAGGATGAAATATTCACATTAATAGAATTCAAACACTAGCTTTTCTAACAAACTCACACAGTCTTTGGCACCTTGTCCATATTTGCAGTCCAATGACTCTTAACAGTAACCATGACTGTATATGAATGACGCAGAACCTCTTTTTTCTTAGTCTTGGCTTCCCTATAAAGTAGGAAATTACCAGAAATGCATAGAAATGTTGTACAACAAAAATATGTATTTAGTTTGTATCCACTTTAAACAGTCAAACTGAAATATAAGTATCCAAGTATCATGGATTCAAAATTAGACTTGGTAAACATATTCACTGGCCTTCTTTGGACTGCTTTGTTACTGAGAATATGTTTAAAAGAAAGGAAATTTAAAAGAAAATATCACTTCCAATGACAATTTCTGTTAATTGTTAAAATTGTTAAACACTCTCTTATTTTGGACTTTTAGCTGCCTTAGCAATAGCCAAATGCCTAATAACCAATATGTTAAATATGCACTATGAGGGGCAAGAATGAAACTGACAATGAATTTTTAGTAGTTCAACTGAAGGACTTGCAAATGCTTTACCAAATGTCATAAAACAGCAGGAAATCTGCAGTTCTATCCAACATATGTCAATAGCAGGATATGCTTCCTAAACAAATGAATATATTCATATTTTTGTTCTTTCTTCACTTCTAACATTAGTTATTATCTATTATGATGCATGCATAATGTTACACAGGGTCACACAATAGTTCTACTTTAAATGTTATATTTCCATGATTGGTTCATTCTCTCCATTTCCTGTTCATTGTGTGCAAGCAAACTCCATTGTCTGTGGGTAGATTCTGCTCGGCCCTCTGAGGGGCCATCCCCAGGGAGCACTGCATCTTTTATTAATCAGGGGCGCTGCGCCACAGCCCCGCTTATCTAATTTAACTGTCTGCCTTATATACAACTATGTTGGGCTTGGTGGAAAGAAGGGACATTTACGGGGTGCATTTTGGTGTAGAAAGGACAGGGGTTGGGTGCTTCCTTAGATTTTTCTATGTTCCAAGTTTTATTTCCAAGTTTTAAGACTCACAATCACAATACAGCAAAATTACCTTTTGCTGACAAGAAAAAATGAGCATGTTCCCCATATGAAAAAAATAGGACTGTCAGGAAGAGGTGACACATTGATTGCTTAGTATGCGCATCCAGAAGGCTGGGGTTCAGAGGCGTCCTCCCTATATATATGTAGAAGAGGTGCAGCAGTGCACAGCACAGCCATGAGGGGGAATGAGAAATTGAAATGCCATGTTAAATTGGAGTCCCTTCCTCAAGCCAATTTCTCTAGTCTAGCCCAGTGTAGCCCATATTAGACCACCATATCACCATATCATAGTATAGCCATGAGGCCTGTGATGACCAGCCATGAAACTGTATATGCCAACCATCACTGAAGAAAATACAGTTTGATATTAACTAACTATAGAAGCTGGATTGTGCTCAGGTATACAGTAGCACTGTACTAATTGAAACGCAGAATACTGGGACCTCATAACTCAAACAAAATACAAAAGTGTATCTTGGTCTCTAAGTGTTTTATACTTCTTTTCTGAATGTCCTTCCTCCCACTTCTCTCTCATCTGTGTCATAGCTCAGATGAATCAGTGTCACCGGTGTTGAGAGCACTTACTGTCAACACTGGCGCCCTGGGCTACAGCACTGATGGACACAAACTATAAAATATCAGCCCCCTGGGGAGACATCGCTCAAGCACTGCCCCACAGCCCCGAGGGGGTGTGATCTGGTCAGTGTGTGTGTGCGTGTGTGTTTATCTGTGTATCAGTTGCGATCCTGCTAGTATGGCCTATTAGATGAAATCACGTGGACTGTTTCCACACCAATTGCATGAGGAAGAGGTAAAAGGGAAACTCATGGCATAGAAAACATTATCCATGTCTGTGCATAACTACCTTCATATTTAAGAAACTTTCTTTTTAATACAATATATAATACATATGATACTTGGCTTTTTTAACTTTTCAATTTCTGTACCACAGTAACAATAATTACCCACCTCTGTTGAAGTCTTACCAAGCACCTCAACCAAATTCCATAACTGTGTGTATAAGCTCAGCTCCCTTGACAACTGCATGGGAAACCACAAATGAATCAATCAATAAAATCAATGGCTCTGTCTGAGGACACGTCCCCTATCAGCTGATAAGTGGTGTAACCCCACCACCAGCAGCACAAGTTCCAGTCAGACACAAGGAGGGTATAAAGAATCTGCATGGTTAGAACTGGAATAGGGAGAGGAGAATAATCAAGAGGAAAAAGTGCAAAGCTTTACAGCCCTGTGAATGGAACCACCATTCTCCATAGGTCACTGGGCTGCAATTCTGCGGCTTATTCTGCTGTTACTCTTCCTTCAGTTGTGCAAGGTCAAGTTTCTTCCTTTCCTATGCATTCTGTTCAGGCAAGTGTACAACTGAACTCTTACTGGTGAGATACCCCTAACACAAAATTACCTAGCTAACTAGTTCCTTAACACATCTTTACCATTTCTCCAAATACCAACTATTCATTTATACTATCTGAAGTCTGTGGCTGCTTGATTCACCTAATAGAAGCATATCAACAATGAAATTCAAGGACAAAGGTGTTAACCTGAAAAGGAACCAAGGTACAGAATAGAGCATTGTTGCCCTATGGCAATAAGACACTTAGCAAAGCTTACTTTATGTTAAACTGTACTATCAGACATTACTCTCTTAGTGGTGAAGCTCAATATTTTGTGTTCCTCTTTAGTGGAGGAACACATAAATGCAAATACATAAAATCAAAGGCAAATCGCGATTGCTGTTTGTCTTCATGTTTTCCTATATTTTTATTTCTCAGCTCAGTGCCATAATGGAAGAGTCATGAGGCCTAACAAAAGAACTGTATGATCAAAACCAGTTATTCTTAGTGCCTGGCAGTTAAATGACAGAAGACAACAAAGTCTTCTCTGTTTGATCAAATGCATTCAAAGATAGATATAGTATTCAACAGTCAATCAATTACAACTGTCATTTGTACTGTTTATGAACTTTTATGGGCATCATCCACTACACTACATTTTAAAATAACAATATTCACGTTTAATGACCAGAAAGTCCCACTCATGTGATTTGATTTGGATAAAACAGCACTTGATCTCAAACAAGAAAGACAATACTTGGCAATACTTCAGAGTTGTTTTCTGATCTGGCTAAATCACTGTAAGATAAGGCAAGTAGGGGCAGTTTCCACAAAAAAAGAAAAAATATTCCGTAATGTGTGATATAATACACAAATGGCCGATGGTAGTACAGACAGTCTCAATAAATATTACTTAAAACTGGAAAGATGGGACAGTTTCAGAGTGGAGGAAGGGGCCTGCAGACCCCTTGTAATAGTCACTTAAGCACTAGTCTGCCAGGCCTGCTGCCACACAGTAAAACTCATCTATAATTTGTGATGAGTGTAATGCCATCTCCACTTCATGATTATGTGATATTCTTCACCTCTGCCATAACCAATGAGGCCAAGAGCTGGTAGTCTTAATGAGGTACCTCAGAGTTCAGCTTAGGGGAAGGAGAGGTGGGAAGAAAACGAGGATGAGAGGACAAGGAGTTTTGCTTTTACTTACGCAAGCTTAAAATTCTGAAGAAAATAAATTTACGTTAAGATTGTTTTGCAAATTATTATTATTTTTACTCAATAAATTATTTGATTGTGTATGGTAAGCTAAAACCCAAAGACTTTAAAATCTGTTGAAACCTTAAGCCCACACACCAGGCTGCACCGCTCATTCTAACGAGACATAGTCACAATAAAAACAGCAAGAGAAAGTCATTAAATCCTTGCTCAGTGATACAGACCCCAAAAACACTTGTTAAGAGAGGCATGGCATTCCAGTTTTGTAGAGGATTATGTCCACCAGGGAGATCTCATGAGAGAACTCCTTAGACTCATTTTCACCGAAGTGCATGCCATGCTCTTATGGTTGGTCTAGATGTTATGAATAAGTAAATAACAACATTTTTCCAGTCGTTTAATCTCTGAGCACTGCAATTAGTAAGTCTGTAGTTTGTGCTGCCTTTTTTTCTGCCCTTATTATTGTTATTGAAATGTCACGCTCTTATTTAGCTCAAGGATGAATAATAAATAAGCTATAATTACTGTCTTGAATGAGCTGATGGCTTGGATGGGTCAATGGTAAAGGGAGACCCCCCCATCTTCTCTCTCACTCTCCTTCTCTTTTCCCCTTCTTCTCCTCCTCTCTCTTTAATTGGATCTTGTAATTAGTTTCTCTGATGGATCTGTGAGGTCTGAGGCATCCTCTACAGCATTCATTAGTGTTCTTGGAGGAGGGTGCAGCTTTTTAAAAGCTCTGCCTGTTTCGTCCCTCACATGTCATAACACTAGATATTATTCTGCACAAATACAATAAGAATATAATGTCCAGCCTGGCTTAGGTTAGCCTATATACCACCAAGTACCACAAAGTAGCTCAGCACTTTGGGTCTTGAGGAAAACAATATGGTAGTCCTGTCATTTCTGTATTTCGCACATGGAAATTTACTCATCATCTTTAATGTCTTTTGGAGAAAATTTCCATATGTGTGGTCCCACTTAAACAATCAGACACCACATGGTTCCCTGTAGAGGTATGATCTAAAATCTGAAGTAAAATGCCCTTTCACTTACAAACAACTGCAAATTATTTTTTGACATCTACACACACTTATTTATCTCACTTTATCCAACATTACACTGACTTACAATCGCTCTGTAAAGACTTATCCTAACCTTAACCATAACCACTACTCGCCTAACTCTAATCTTAAACCTAATCTTAATATAAAACCTTAGCCTAACTTTAAACCAAGTATTCACTCTAAAATTTAATGATTTACATTAAGGGGACTTTTTCTACCCAAAAGTCAGAGTCGAGTCCCCATAATGTGACTGTATACAAACACATATGTCCCCACAACATGCGTAATACAAGCACACATACACACATGCATGCACACACACACAATGTTCAGACTTATAATATACAACCCCCCTCTAGCACCCCAACACCATTTCCCCTTTTTTTCTCCCCACCCTCCACTGGCCAGGCTACACTAGACATCTCTCCCTAATCAGCAGCCTCGTCTCGCTCAGACTGGTTGCCATAGTAATATGCCGGCTGGTCGACATGGCAACCACTCTGAGGTCCACTATTAAATGAAGAAGAGTGGAGGAAGGGATAGGGAGAATGGAGTTGGGATGAGAGAGAGAGTGAGTGTGAGAGAGAGAGAGAGAGAGAGAGAGAGAGAG
>JAUBNQ010000017.1:7491681-7512747 GCA_032353495.1 Ctenopoma kingsleyae | reverse complement strand
AATAAAGAAGAGTGAGGTATTAACCAGAGATGTTAGATCAGCTGCATGAAGACATGTATAAGTCTCCACAGTCTGAGTTGTCAGTGATGTGTCTGACAGTGCTCAGCTTTTTTTCTTATTTATTTCTTATTGATTATTGTATGTATCTCTCCAGAGTCCAGAGTTACATTGGAATATTGTTAAAATGGCACTGAATTATAGCTTAATGACAAGTTACTTCTCTTTCTATATGAATATAAATGAAAATTAATGTATAACTACATAATAATGCAATTTAAACATGATCATGTTGCGGACCCGGACATGAGGAGATTTTCTCTATCCGGACCTCCTTAAATAATACTTGAAAACCTCTGCTCTAGACCTTCTGTAGTCCTGCACAAGCTGGGCTCTATGCCCCAGGGCATCATGAATACAGTTGAATCTGAAATCACCTCAATCCTACTGTTAGTCTTTAGATGCTAACACTGTTAGCATTTAGTGTGCCAAATGATTTTATATTTTAGCCACAACATATCAGGGTCCCTACTTAAACACAGGAGTGGCTGAGTGGTTGAGCTGATTTCCTTGCGTTGTGTTAGTATAGTAACATGTGTTCAAGCTATATGATATTAATATGTTATTGGAGTTGTTTACCAGTTTCTATACACCTTTGTGCAAAGCTATAGCACTACAGATAATTACATGTCACAGAAAGAATAAACATTTACAATTCTATGTTACATATCAAAAATTTTATGAGATACAAAGCCAAAGCCTAGTTCATCACAATTTGCCAAGACCTGGTAGAACAATGAATCACTGAAACAGATAATTATAAATGATTATCAAACAAAAGGGTTTCTTATTCTATTAAAATGGCACAATGGATTCTAAATATGATGTAGTAACAGATACATGCTAGAAATTAAAGCTCAGGTGTGGTAAATGGGTTGTTTCAGCTGGTTTCCAAAATTATACCACAAAACTCCAGACATCAATGGGAGTTTTGTGTGTGATGTGCTGTTACCATCCATCGATGGTAACAGAGCAGACATGCATGCAGACTATTCATAGCTGCCTCACAATGAACTACTTGACTGCAATAGGGGCACAGTCACCATCACAACTATTCTGACACCAAATGTAAAGTCCAACTGCCCTCCAAATCCCTCCCAATTATAAAAGGTCCTTGAGTTGCTGTTTTGCCCCCTCTCCAGCTCCTGTCTGATTACTGAGTGTGGGGTGAGCTGTGCAGGCAATCAGCCGCAAAGCACAGAGGACCAAGAGGACTGGGGGAAAAAATCAAATCCAAAACACTGCAAAAAATAAACTAAAGGGGGACTTCTGGACCGCAATTACAGGCCATCCAGCCAGGCCTTTGCTCCAGCACTCAAGAGCTGCCGTGATTTCCGACAGAAAAGGTTATTAGTTTTTATTGGAGGAAATAGATGCTGGGTGGCTTTAAATGGCACAGTAATGTAGGGGGGGCTGGAGGGAGGTCTCCTGACCCAGGTGTCCCAAGGGTCCCATTGCGCTGCCAGAGGGACACACAGAGGCCATCACACACCGTCTCCCCTTCCCCCAGCCCTCACGCCCTACAGCTCCTGCTTGAACTCCGAAGCAGTGTCCTGGTCTTCAGCTTTGGACTCAACCTGCACACTCACTTTTTTCTGACATCCCTTTAAACATCAGCATGTTTGCTGATGAGGTTTCTATAACCTCACATTCTTCCTCTTCTCACCGAATGTGTAAAAACATGATCACTCTCTCTGCTTCAACCTTTTTATCTCATTTAGGTTTGTGGCTATATTAAAACATTTTCTCTAAAAACATGTAATATTTTAGGGATACAATTTTGAAATATGAACTAAAACGAAATACACAAACAATAAAAACATAATTTTTTTTAAATGACTATTTTCTTTCTGAAAGAGAGACTACAGTAAATTTAAATTATGTTTCTCAAAAAATTAAGTGGGTAAAACCCTTGTGTTGACATGGTTTTCATATCAAACAATCCCTCTACATGGATATTCTGCTACATAAATTTCACTATATTTTCAAGCTGTGTTTGTGTATCTGTACACACATCCACATCCGCGCCTATGCCTCCAACATAGCAGCGGCACATGTGAAAACATTATTAGTGAGCGTGGCAGCCGTGTGTTTGCTTGGCTTGGTGAAATGACTGCCTGCAGATTTCCTGTCACGAGCGTGTGAGTCTGCAGCTCCAGAAGGAGAAGTATGCAACCATATTTGCCTTTGTGCTGGACTGCCAGTGTGTGTACTCTGCTGTGTGTGACGTTATTTCAGAATGTGTAAGCTATGATCTGCCTGCACCAGATGAAGTGCTCTCCACAGGCGTTGGTATGTCAGTGTCCAGTGAAAGGGAATAATCAGATATGTATGCCTTTTATCATCCAGAGGAGAAACACAGAAATGTTTTTAATGATTTTACTATTATTCCATGCATATGAGGCAACATCTCAACGTGTAAAATGCAGTTAGTTTCATTAGGATTGTGTATGTCAAAATGTTTCACTGTATGTGGCTGTAAATAATATTTTAATGTTACCGTTTGTGAGTGTGTGCCTGCTTGTGTGTTTGTCTTCATTGTGCTATCCGCCCATACTCTAGTAATCTGTATTCAGGGCAGGTAGGCTCCAGCATGGACCCAAAGCTCAGTAACTAATGGAGGGGCTGATGGGAGGCTGATGACGACCACAGGGCCATTTACACACACGCAGACATACAGACACACACACACACAGTGCACATACAAACACAAACACTATGGTCATTTCCAACCACATCTGCACCCACCATGCAGCTAGTAGCCAGGTAAGTTAATTACATTGGCCATATAATGCAAGTGATTTTTTTTTTTTCTTTAGAGCCTCAAGGGATGCAATTTGATAAATTTTATCATCTTTCTGAGTAAGTGAGTAACAATTATAGCGTAAGGCATCATCCTTTTCTGACTCTGTTGATTTTGCTGCTGCTGTTGTTGCTGCTTCTGCTTAGATTTCTGCCTTTAATTGCCTCCACTGCAAACTTTTCCAGCGAACCACTGCCCCTCTAAGTTGACTGCCAGGAAGTGCAGGGAATTAGAAAATTAATGTCACACCAGGGTCAGTGCATTAGACTGGCACACATAGAAACTTGGACAATGTGTTTGCTCTGTTCACAACAATGCAATACTTGCAACTAGACTTTTTCACAAGTTTGTTTTGCACATGTTTCTACATAAGAATCAACTAACTGTATATTAGTGTGGCTGTCTAACATAAACAGCTGGAAGTGGTCACTTCTGCATAAACACTTCCCTTAAAAAATAACTCACTAAAAATTCTGTGAGCTCATTTACATCAAACATGCAGACCACCCTCTAAACCATCACAGCTCAAGTTTATGAACCCGCAAGCCTGTTTCCACCCATCTTTCTCCTCTCCTGTCTCATCATCTTCTTTTATACAGTATCTGTGGATCTTCTCTGATCAATAATTGTTTTCTTTTCTTTTTTTATTTCTTTTCCCTTCCTATCCTTTCTTTGCCTTTCATTCCTCTTCCTCTGTTGAACTTGGGCCAAAGAGCTGACAACCTGTGACCTAGGAACCTCTAAGGCTTCCAGGGAGAAAGGTAATGGGCCCAACCCCGGATCGCACTCTCACTCTCTGCACACATGGGGCTGCCGGCTGCTTTGATCCAGTAGCCCATGCTTGGGTCTCCTGACGCCCGGTGAGGAAATTCATAGGAACAACTGGAAGAGGCCTGTGTTTATTCAGCTCCTTTAATGAGGAGGGAGACGGATTATCGGGGGCCCAGATCTCTCCAAAAAAACACAAGGAAAGAAAACTTCTGCTCCTTCCAGATGTTGCTCTATCGCCGGTCACTCCAAAAGAATCCAAGTGAGAGAGGGAAAGAGAGCGAGCAAGCGAGAGAGAGAGAGAGAGAGAGAGAGAGAGAGAAGGTTTCTGTATTCAAGAGGGAGAACTAGTGGTCGGCAGGAGAATTTCTGTTTTTTTCTCTGTTCTTCTGTCTGGCCAGATGTGGGAGCTGGCCAGCTCTCTCTGGGAGAGCCCAGAGGAGAGCAGCCGCCCAAGCACAGTGGGGAAAGATGGGGGCTGGGAGCTATCAGACATGTGTTTCTTTTTTTCATACAGGCGTGGGGGTGTGGGTGTTAGATGGTTTAGGTTACCAAAACTCTTAGGCATAAGCTTTACTTTAAGCAATTTGTGCTGTCTTAAAGAAAAAAGAGAAAAGAAGAAAAGCTATTTCCTGAGCCTGTCATCCAGCGTTCAGTGTGTTATTTTTAATTTTTCTACACATAGCCTCATTGTAATCCTAATTAATGTAGCGAGGCAAGTGACATGGGAATAGACATATGAAGCCCTGGATGTCCCAGAAATTGAAACAGAAGCCTGATCCACATGTACTTTAGCACATGACTACAGGTGGTGGAAAAACAAAGGGACTCCCAGTAATGGTAACGTCACTCTACCTGCAGACACAAAGCAGACTCGAGCTATGTGTCAGGCTCTTGACCCTTTTGCCAGGCGACTGACCAGATCAATATGTCTCTCTATTGTTTACGGGTCAGTCACTGGTCACAGATCCTCACACACTGAGGGCAAAGGTCAGTCTGTGCTGCACATTTACATCATTACATCAGATTGTGTTAAAAGTATCACCTGTCATACAAACAGCTTTTCAGTACAGTTTGGTTTTGCCCAAACATATTCCAAACCTTCGTCCTTTTTTTTTATGGTTCACTTGAAAATCGGCCTCTAATCTACACAATCTCACCCACCCTCACCTTTGTGCTCTGAACTGCTAACCCTTATAGGTTCAAGGTCAGGACAGTGGCAGTTTAAAGAAGTGGTGTCGACTGTGTGGGTTTGTGTATGAGAAGGCTCGTAAACGTTCACTTTACTACAGAACAGTAAGCAAACATGAAGATTCTGAAATTAAATTACTCTCTAGTGATTATCCTGATTTGTGTGCATGTACAAATCCATAAAAAACTCTGTGCTTGTGTGTGAATACATGTAGTAATGTTAGTGTATTTCACAGCTTTAAAATTACACTTGAGTAGATTATAGAATTTGACAAAATTAAACACAGTTTCCCTGATGTTGATTATTTGCTCAATACAAGCAGCTCATTAAAAAGAACTGCCTGAATTGTCACTTATATTTAACAATCATGAAATTATCTCATAAAAAACAGCTTGTATTTATGTAATTATCAGCTTGCCTTAAAACCAGTTCACATACGGCTTTGTCCTGAAACAGAGCTTTATAATGATGAATATGTATATAAGACATCAATAAACACTGTATTCATAGCAATAACATCAGATAAATTAATGAACCATCAATGCACATATGAAAGTCTGAGAGGGAAAGCTACATGCTTAATTTGATTTCTTATTTTTGTGCAATTTAGATGATTGAACGCTTCACTGACAATATATAATAAAGCTTTACAGCTTAAATTGAAAATAATTACATATGTGGGCTGCTACTACTGGCAAATGCTTTTCAACATTTTAATGTCATGTTTCTACCATGTCAAAAGGAGAAACTGATCATCATCATATAACTTATATACTTCATTGTATTCTAGGTTAAGAACTATATGCAGAAAGATTCCCAGTTAAATCTATAAAAAATGTTTTTACTTGTATTCTCAGCTTTATATTTTATGTCTCACTCATATCACATCAAAATTAAGAGAAAAACACAACAGCAAAATCTTACTTCTATTCATCATCACGTCTATCAGTTCTACCTAGCTACATATTAGAATTAGTTTCAGATATAAAAATAAAATTAAGTGGACATAACGTGTTTCAGGTGGTGAATTATTCAGAGTAAAGACAGAGTTTGTTCCAAAAATGTTACCCAGAAGAGCCTTGACAAGGTATTTTTGACAATAATAGGCTATGGTTTAAAAAGAATGAGATATGTGGATGTAATGGATGTACTGTATCAGTAAAGACTTTCTGTGCACTCTCTTTCATAATTTAAACTCAACCCCTTTAGCTGATAGCTCTTTTCTCCACTCAAGTTCTCAGGAGTTTGTTTGGAGATCAAATCCATAAAACACAAACTTCACTAAAAGAAAGTCTTTCTCTAAAGTTTCATACATGTGGTGAAACTACAATGTGAAGGAAACAAAAACTTTCAAGGAAACACTTACCAACTGTGAAGCAGAGGAATGCTTCCTTCACAGACCTGCAAAACATGAGAGAAATGCATCATTGTCTGCTGAATTCTACTGTACATCCTTCAAACAATCATCTCAAAGAAAACTAAAGTGAACCACAGATCTCACTACTCCTGTTACTTTATTACAATTGTTGATCGTAACCTTTAGTGGACATCCTTCTTACTGTCCAATGATATCTGACCGAAGGCTGTACTAAGCTTGCAAAAAGATCTTACATATGAATGACTAAAATCTGAATAATATGGCAAATCACAGACAGCCACTATTCTTATATTGTAATTTTGCACTCATTTCTGTCTGCAGGCACTGTGCTGTTTGTTATGAAGTTATATTACAACCTGCGGGTAAGGAGAGGACACTGTACAGACATATTATGCATAAAATACATAAAAGTCAAAGACATAAAGACAAAAACAAAAGACTTCTCGTTCTAGGAAAACAAAGATATATATATATAGATGGATAGATAAATAAACAATGAACTTATACATCAGCTTAGAAAAAATATTTCCAGCACCTTGTTCCACTATCCTAAAACTTAGATCTCAGTCACTGCTCGTCAAACTCTCAAATGTTTCAGCAACGCAAATAAACTTCAGCCCTTCTCACTGGGCTAACACTGTGTATACTGCCCGATGTCAGACACTATAAAACAATACCTACTCAATTACAAACTGTCAAATACAATTGTGCCTCGTGATATTACAATAAAAGATGAGCACAAAACAAGAAATCATTAATAGAATATAAAAAAAACTTACTCACAATATGCTGGGTTTTCTATAAGAAAATCAGAAATTTATCTACAGTATCCCCTGAAATCAAGCTTAATTTTTTTCACACTAACACTTCCCTGTTTCTCTGTACACTATGATGTGATGATCCTATAGCCTCGATCAGCCTTTAACCCCTGCCCTAAGACAAGGTAAAGACATCCATTGCCCTGACTCCAGGTCAGTAAGTAAGCTTGTATTTTTGGATGGCTGCTGCCAATTGCGTATGCACTTTAATAAGCAGGCTGCAGGTCAGGCAGATTTATAGGCCCATGGTGGGGTGGAGGGACCGGACACCCGTGGCCTCAAGCTTCCCTCTGCGCCATTACGCCAGAGTGAGATATAGTGGGATATTGATCCCAATGCCACTTCATTTCGCAATAACCATTACACGATATTCTCCCAGGCTGCGTGTGGCTCCTGATTTATGCGGTCTTGCTATTTACATTAGCAGTAAGTGTTTTTCTATACCAACTGAGAAAGGTCCTACAGCCACACAAATGGACATGTGAACATTCACATTCCGCACCATACCTGTCTTTTTGCTGCCTTTGATGCCTTTTTACAGTAGCGGGGGTGCTTAACACACTGCTGCCTGCTAGGTGAGTAATGGAAAATACAGACATAAACATATTGAAGAATACATCCCAGCCTTCATCGGATTTGTGCGATTGACCTTGAGGCAATGTTATGCTCTGTATTATACCGTATTTAAAATATCTGCTTGATCATATCCACTCTTTAATATGCTATTATATACAGGGATATGTTGTGAATTATTCCATCTTATTTAATATCCCTTTACTGGTTGGAATAGTGTACAGCCACAATATGCACATAGCCAGTAAATCTAAAATATGAGCTAAGAATAAAACTGCAATTTACACTGTGCTATTTTGTGAAAATATGTCTTTGCCAGAAACAAAATTTAATTGAATGCTGCCAATTTGCAAATTATATCATATGAAAGAATTGTTGTCATGATCAGGGTAATTAGGATAAGCAGCCTGTGCCTCCTGAGCCTGCACCATCACCAGCTGCATACTCCAGAGCTGGGTGGTTGCCAAAGTGGCTTCCCTTCCAGTGGCAGGCTGGTGCGGAGTGTTTGTTTACACACAGAGTAGGCAGTGTCAATGGCAGAGAGGAGATGTGAATGGGGAAGAAGGGTGGGAGACAGACCCTGTATAGTGCTGACATTCCCACAGGCAGCCCCCACGGGGGGCACTTTGCCTCAGATGCCATCACTGCTACATTGTGCCACAACAGAAAACAAAAGGACTAATGACCCTTAATTGCTTTGGAGCTGTTTAAAATCAGATGAGTGTCGCCTAAGCTGCCGTATGTAAATCAAATCCCCCTCCTCATTCCTCTTCCCAGTCTACCCCCTAAGCTCTCCCCTGGCACAATCAAGTCTTTTTCTCATAAGGGGGCGGGCAGCTTAGCAGGCTCGCTGCCAAGTGAGGGGAGCTGGCAAGCGTGGTAATGTGGAGACACTTGTTGCTACAATGCCTGCCTGTTACGCCAGCACATGCTAGAAATGGGGTGGCTGAGGGGCGTGTGTGAGGAGCAGACGGGCATGCTATAGCCTCCACGTGCTTCCTTAATAAACATGGCAGTAGAAAAGAACCATGCTTTCAAAGCTGGCAGACACTGCAAGTACGTCACATTCATTAATAGATCCATTCATACGGAACACGAATTAGGGAGGATGGGTTTTGGTTAGTGAATTCAAGTCAAGTTTCTGCAAGTGTAGTTGCTTGTGTTTGTTGTGCATGTTTGTACATCTTAAAAAGTGAAAGAGTTTGCTTTTATCTAAAGCACACATATACAGTTTAATACAATTTTATGTAATTTTACAGAAAACATTCCTACAATATATGGCTACAATATTAATTGCATTGAAGAACTGTCCATTTGAGATTTTTTTTATATTTTATAATAATAAAACATGATACTGCATTAAAAATTTACAGAGCTATTTTAAACCAAATCCTATTTCAAATGTTCATATATGTACATGTACATACATATATAAAACATTTCTACATTTGTGCCGTGCCTCTTTATGCAACCCTGACTACTGAACAATGTCAACTGCTGACATTAACTACAGTAGATATTGTCTCCAGAACTAATTCCCAGACCAGGCAAGCAAGTGAGGTGAGTGATGTCCTCCTGTGTCCCTGTGTGTCCCATTGCTCCCACCACACCCATTACCATCAAGCCTTAATGCATTTCCTATACCTGCATGCTTTTCTGCTAGATGGAGTCTCTGGTGATTTAAAGACAGCAACAAACCTGTCCCATTTTCAGAGTGACATTATTGATAGATTCAGATTGTAGGCAACTGCTAATGGTTATTTTATGGTGCATATGTCAAACTTGATGTGTACATTTTTTTCCTTTCCATCACTTATCCTAACTTTCTTTGTTTTATTTGAGTCTAATGATTGCCCCAAGACCTGGCTGCACTGTTATTAGAACAAGTAGGACTCCCTTACTATTTAATAATAGAAAGTAAATGGAAAGTAACATGCAAAAAGTAAAGTAAAACAAAACATTTTAATAATTGATCAATTTAAAAACTATATATCATTATCACTATAAATTATTATTTGTTCATATTCTTCAAGCAAATTGTGACATAATATACACTACACTCTGCAGTAAAGGCCATAAAAGGTTGATTTCCAATTGCCATAGATATGCGTACAAATCTGAATTAAAAACTGCAAAAATGAAAATTATTACAGACGAATTAGAGATGAAGATTGATAAACCACATATTTTGTTTTTTGTGTCCATTGTGCTATTCTGAAAAGCTAGCTCCCCAAACAGACCACCACCTCCTCTTCACCCCTCCACTCTTTATCCACTCCAGTGTTTTCTCCCTGTGAACCTGCAGCCCCTCTTGTCATGGATTAGCCTCCATACTTGTGTGAACAAAGACTCAGTCAGCATGTGTTTATGTGTTGGTCCATGTGCTGTGTGAGGAGGGGACATGTCTCCCACTTATGTCCAGATCATAGAGGCTCCAGTTTTTCAGGCATTAATCAGAACACCTGCTCAGAGAGCACCCTGAGTCAGTGGCTCACTTTGTGTCCCAGTGTTTTCCTGGCTGCCAGGCGTTTTGTTTCACCACTTGAGTCATCAGTGTCATTTGAAATCAATTTAATGATTGTGCCTGAGACTGATTTAAGTATGCAAATGCTACATGGGGAGAAAAGGAGTGTGCACCTACAGAGAAAGAAGACATCAGAAGGGTAAAGCGGGCCAAGGAGAGAGGAGCTGGGTACTGTGCATTACTGTGGCATTAAAGAGCAATAAGCCATCAAGTGCTGTTTCAGCAGGTGGGTGTAAACAAAAGACAAAACAAACACAAAACGCTGAATTTGGCTATTCACTATAACAATGACACTACTCTGCTACTTGCTGAAGGACAAGGCATGGAAGAGAACAATGTTTAAGGAAAAAAAGTAAAACACTACAACATGACAAGGAAGGCTAGGTCATAGAGAGGCCAGGAAATAAAGGGGGTAGAAGAAAAAGGAAACAAATGAATAAATTCATGGGGCACAAAATGAAAAGAAAGAAGGAGGGGAGTGGAGTAACGGAAGGGGGTTGGAGTCATCAGCGGAAGATTTTTATTGTCCGGACACAGAAGATGCACACAAAAGCACTGGGAAGATTCAACTAAGTATCATATGCAGTGATGTTATTGCCATGGTTACGGAACAGTGGAAAATATTAATCAAGCCTGCACTTGCAACAGGGAGAAAGATGGTGGAAGGAAAGATAGAAGGAAGAATACAATGAGAGAGACAGAGGGTGGTAGGAAGAGGAGAGAGGATAATGGCTAAGTAAGTATATGTGCGTGTTTGTGTATGCAGGTGTAATTTTAAGTATGTTGTAATGAGTACAATTCCATACATCCATGCTAGTCTCTCCAAGCGGTGGACATCTGTATGATAACACTGACTACGCCACATTTGATAATGGATTTGAATCCATCTGGCTAACATTTGCACAAAGAGGAGTCACAAATCCGAAATATGCTCAATTCAGAACTCACTTCATGTTAGGGTGAACCCATCTTTTCAGCTTAGAAAGATTTACTTTAGCACCCTTCGTGTATTCTGGGTCAAATTTCACATGCCCAAATGTCTGTCATGGCTTTTTTATTGACGAAAAAATCTAGATGCCATCACATGAGTGAATTCATTAGTAACAAAACTGGCAAATGTTTGCCACATAAAAATGAAATGTTTTCATCCATCAATGAGTTTTTTTTCTGTGCTAGGCTACACTTAACCATGGCTCTAAATAGATCCTCTTACAAACCAGTGCTTGCATATTGTTACAGATCAAAAAAATAATGACGATCATTTTCAGTCATATTCCATTATGATGTTCCTCTCAGTCACATTTCCCTGCACACTGCAGAAGGGGAAAGTTGAAGATTGTTCTGTTTGATGAAGATGTAGACTGTTTGCTCGCTGTCTGCAGGGACTGTCTTGAAAACAATCTATCTGAAACTCCCCCCACTGAGCAAAATGTTAAATAAACAAAGGCAGGGATAAACAAAATCCCTCCATTTCAATGTCACTGAGAAGAAAGCTAACATTTTAATGCTGCAATTGTGAAAAGGAGATGGCATCCATAACGTGATCATCATTTAAACTCTGGACACATTGTCATTTTTTAAAATCTAAAATATTTAATTATAAGGCCATATTAAAATTAATTTTAAACTTCTTTTGTAACAATACTGTCACATTGTGGTCATGTTGATAACTGATGTACAGTAGAGAAATATGACAGAGTAAAAATACATGAATAGGTTGATGTTCCTTGTTCTCTCTAACTAATTTTGAAGTTGAAGTTCAAATTATAGTTATAATTAGAAGTTGCTATGGGCACATATGAACTATGGTGTACCCCAGGGTCCTGTCTTTAGTCCACAGATTATTCTCATTTTATGTTTCCATTTAGACAACATCAGCATTCACTGCTAAGCAGCTACGCAAAATGCCTTATGATTAATCTTGAATAAATGTGTTATCATTCTAAAATCATCAAATGCACTGAACTACTTACAACCCTGTCTCCTAGAAACTTATATACTACTGGGGTGTTTTTCTGCATCACTGTGGCAATATACATTTAGAGTCAACAGGAGGTGGTTTGGGTAACTATGAGGTGTAAAACAGTCACACCAGAGACTAAGGTCCACAAACAGTCATGTCTGTATTTAGACAATTATTTATTTATTATTTATTTTTGTTTAGGCAATAAAAACAGTTTGATTGAGGTTTTGGTTATCTGAGTGGGTTTTGATTAAATGTAGATTAACACATTTGGTCTGAAGTCACTGTTAGCATTTTCTGAATAAAGTTAAACCACACTAACCTTAATAAAGTACTATTTGTGCCTAAACGTAACCATAAAATATATATGTATACAATAATGTTTATGATGTACATATGCAAGACCAGATATTTTGGTGGCAAACAAATGTGCTGTCAATAAAAATTTCACTGAAACTCTCTTTGAAAATTTTTCAGTAACATTTGCAACTTGCCTAATATGTAAATTAAGAATATTCCCTCATTAAATTAACAGAAAATGCAATCTAACTATTATATTTCCTTCAAAATGTATTAGCTGTTGCAAATTAGAGAGTGTTGCATTTTTAACAAACTAAGAGTGGATAAAGCTAAAAGCAAATAAAATGTAGTTTCTTGCTGAAGTGGAATATAGTCATCCATGCTTTTATTACATGGGGACTTAATTAATTTGAATTACATCCCATTTACTTTATTTGCAACAAAATGGTGGACTCCAGTTATTTCAAAAGGCTTACACCAGAATCACAAAGCTGAGAAGAAATTACTCCAGTCCTGGTGTCCCAAGATACTAAGGATAAGTATGCTTTCTTTATTCTTTTCTCTTTCCTGCCTCAGGAAATGAAGCAAGCTGCCTGAGTGGCATCTTTCAAGCTTCAATTAAAAACTTGTGTCTGACTTGCTTTTAATTGAACAGTGTCAGCTTACACTATGTTTTAGAGTTGTTAGTAACCATACCAACAGCACCGTTTTATTTATCATCTAGTGTGGCACCTGTGCTTAATTAATGGCTTAATTAAATAGTTAATACTAGTGATCTAAATGTATTCCATATCAGTCTACATGTCAAATAACCAACTGACTTATTTCAGCTCTACATTACAGCTAAGTGTACTATGACATGTAGCTGTAGTACATATGCATGACACAGTGGTTCTAAATCCATTTTGCAATTCATTTCAAAAGGTCCATGAGACAAAATATGACTACTGGTAGACACAAGAGATTTATAGCCATCAAGCTCAAGCACGAAACTATCTTGTACAGAAACTAGACATTATAATTACATTAGATTACAAAGAGGTTGAAACCTCAAGAGGTAGTAACAACCTTTTATTTTAGAAAATAAAAATCTTATACTTATTGTGGAAAAATTAATTGCTAAGAGGTTCATTAAAGCATGAAAAAAGGAGTTTTAAGTTTTAGCAAGTAGTTACTAAACTCATATGAAAACCTGCACTGAATATTGAGCTGCAACACAGAACTTTGATGAGAGAAGTTTCTAAAGAAGTTGGCATAAGTTGAGTCTTTTATGATTGATTTGCAGAGTGACAGGCAGTGGTCATGCAGGAAATCAGCCAATAAAGTCATAACTGAGTGATTTGAGTTCAACATTGGTTCCATCCCCTGCCTATGCTAATCCTCAACCCTAGTGTCTGAAATTCCCCTGCCCATCCCTCTGGCATGCCTGCAAGGACCTATGGGTGATGCAGAGGCTGAGGTGTAACAGGAGAGGGCCTAAGCAGAGTGGTTGTTAAAGTGCCTGATGTGACCATGACCACTTCCAGAAACAATTTAATTCCGTAGCTTCAGCCATCTCCAGCTGATCTACTCCTCCAAGGTCATTAACTGTGCCACAAAAGGTCACATGATTAATGAGTGACAGACCCTCTGGTGCAATAACGTGTATGAACGTGGCCCATTAATTAGACAGGGGGGGCTACAGAGAATGAATGGCCAGGGACAGCTTGGCCCCCTCACAACCCCATCTTTCCCAGATCCCATTTATCATTTTCATCTGTACAAACAGACACATATAACAACTAATAATATTCCCTAAATACCATCTATTCTCTTCCCAGAAAAATAACATCAACATAAAAATATTTTAAATGACTAATAACAACAAAAACATTATAACATTTAAACCTAATGCACAATTGGTCTGATTAAAAAAGCAAGAAGCTTTCTGAGTCTACATGGCCAGCACAACTAAAAAGGTTCAATTGCTTCTTAGAAGTACTGCGAGCATTGGCCTCAGGTTGATCTGGGTATCAAGCATCAGAACGTTGTGTTGTTGCAGTCCTTTTCCAGGACTATGATAAGCACTGTGCATTACTGAGGGCAATCTCCAAGAGGAAATGAAACATTCTGCTGCCACAGACTGGCTTTATTAGAAGACAAAAAGTCCGGCCTCTCAGGATATACAGATCAGGATATTTAATTGATGCTGACCGTCTGTCAATGCACTCCTATAGCTGGGAGAAACAAGAGTGTTTAACACTGCTTCACTGTAAACAGCGTTCATTTTTCAGTCTAATCAACTTAATGCAATTCCAATAAGTCCATTTCTTAGAGTGGCCTTGTTGATTTGAAACCTCATAGCCCTCTGTTTTATTTTCACCAGTCCCAACAAATGTAATGGCTGCTAAGTATATTAGGCAATAATATAAGAACGCTATACATCCAATGTATGCATTTCAATTTTACCTTGAGGTTATAGCAAAATGGATATAACCAAGTGAGGTCATTAATCATAAATACATACAATATATGTAATAACAACCAGTAGCAAGAAATAGACTTTAGGGAAGCTTTCAGATGAGGATGTGTGTAAGACCAGGGGACACACTGGCTGTAAATGTAAACAAGTCTCATCATTTTAACCACTGCACCTGGGTCAGTGTTTTCCTAATGCTGGCACCCAGTCAGGCAGTCAGTGTATGTGTATAGAAGTACCCATTTCCAATTGTCATTGTCCCAGAAACATAATAAGTAGTGACAGGGTGAGCCAAATTCACTCAGAGCACAACCAGGAAAACAACATCTTTTGGAAACAGGAAAAATATGAAAATGTTCTGATGTGTGTGCGTTTGTGTAATGATGTTTTATCGTAAGATGAATTCTAGGTCATAGGATATTTATCTGTAGTTATGAATATGGAGGAATAATAGTTTATGAGACTTTCTGATAATAAACATAATTTTGAAGGGTACCGCTGACATTTTTATGCTACTTTTTATAAATGAACAACAAAAATAATTTAAAAAAAATCTCCCATCTTATCAAACATTCAGAGAACCCCTTGACCCTTCTGAATAAAGCATCTCTCTAGAGATTTGACACACATCTCTCAGCACAGATCTGAAGACAGCCATGAATGTAGTTTGCCCTCTGATATATTTTTAATATTCAGATCATATCAAATATGTCCTTTCTCAATAATTGATCTATCTATCTCGTAGCAACATAACACATGCTGCGCTTTGGCATGTGATTTCTATGCACGAGTCACTATACATCTTCCCTCTATTCTGTTTGATAAGGAGGGCATCGGCTACTCCCTAGATTTGATGGACTTGGCCAAGGGAACCACCCTGGGCATGCACCAACAAACTCTGTCACCACAAAGTGTCTGTCCACAATTCTGTATTTGCTGTGCCTAGGCTCGAAATCCAAACTAGAAACACACAAATACACACAAACACACAATACGCTTGTATTAGAAGTCAAGATTTTTCCTTCTATTAAAATGCCTGTATGTTCGAACTTGCACAACAATTCAGCAGTTGAAGCAAATATCAGGACAAAATATTTCAAGTATACTATACTGCAAATCTGAATCTTTGAAGTACAAAAAAAATATTCATTTCTAAAGGTCATACGTGCTTTTTAATGGCGGCTACGGTAAAACCAAATATCTATTGTATATCTATTGATATGTACTAAAACATTTTTCTTACGGAACATAGTGCAACACAAACGTATCAGAGTCTAATGGAGTGAGGTTTTTTTATCCTGTCTTTTGACCAACACCATCTCCTGTGGTGGCTCATTTCCTTAGTGCAAGAGGTTCCCACCCTCCATCGCAGGCAGGCTACGGGGGGCATGGTGGCGAGAATGTGAGATGGAGGGAAGGAGCAAAGTAGAAGAGGGAAACCATGCTGGGAGAAAGGAAATCTTCCATGTGCAGAAACAGAGTGGCTAGAGGACATTTCACGCTAATGGCGGCCGGGCCAATTGAAATGACTGCAGCGCTGCATGATTTGAAGGTCAGGAGACAGCAGATTATATTCCAGTGGTGGCGAAGGGGGATTGGAGGAGTAAAATGGTGCCTCCCCACCACCTCGCCCCTCCTCCTCTTCTGAATTATTGCAGAACAGCCAAGATGGAATCAACATAGCACCAAACCCCACTATCATTACTCTTACACAAGGCACACTCTGAAACACATAGCCCGTACATCATAATGAGAAATTCTGCTCTGGAGAGTCAGATGCTCAGTTTATAAAACTAAACAACAAACAAACCATTGTGATCGCAGCAAGAGGTTTTAACTTTTTTTTTTTTATATAGTCAAATTACATTCGTGCACAATAGTGCTGTTAAAAATTACATCATGTTCAACAGATTAGGAGCAAATTATGACAAAAATATTAATTTGCGTGTGAAGGCCAAAGCATGATTAAACTGTTTCAGTAAACTGCCAGTGTGCCTATTTTTATCCTTGAGAAGTCATCGGAATAAAATAAACAATTAGATTTCCCCCTGAAGATATGAGTGACAAAACACTGTGGCTAAAAAAAGCACAATCTTTGGTTGGGCTTACAGATGAGGGTGACAAAGTTACTCACATGTGAAAAAAAACATAAAATGATCATGTACATGACTGCAGTAATAAGATTTGGAATGACCATACGCATTTACTCCAGACATTGTGCAAGCAGGCCAACACAATTACATTTTATTTTTATCCAATGTTTATTAGAGATTTAAGGCAAAGAAGCTCAAGCCTAACACGCAAACAAATATGAAAACAACAACAAATGAGGCAACAAGAATGTCAAGGGGAATTTCAGAAATCAGGCACATTAATGAAATTAAACTAATCCCTTGGAGGCATCAGCTTCTCTATCTGCTTCATGTAATTTCATAACTTCTGGAGGCAATTGTGCAATTTTTCACATTCCCCATCAGACGTGTCTCAGGAATTCCATTATCAACATTTACAATGTTAATCAAACTTGCAGATGTAACTTTTTTTTTTTTGTCCAAATCAACAACAGTGACAAGAATTTAGATGGAGCACTTTTCAGTGTCAGTAAAGTAAAGCACTTTCAGGCATCATCCAATCCAAGCTACGCTGAAACACCAACAGCACTAAGGTGGACATTTTACAGGACAAGAGCGGCTGCCAGTCTATGTGAATAGCCAATAGATGGTTACCTTCAGTAAACGCAGAGAAACTCCAGAAGGCAGACAGGTGGAAAGGAAGGAAAGAAGAAATAAAGTTTTGTTGACTTCAGTTTTTTTATTCATTATATCTGTTCAGAGGAAATCAACTTATTTTTGGTATTTTATAAACTTACTAATCCTCCTGTACAAATTCTGGACAAAAAAAAAAAAGTTTTTTTTTTCTCCCACTTGTTACTGACTCTACTAACTTTAAATATCCATGAATTTAACTCAAAATGATTAAGAGATTAAATGAAAATATGAGGGAAAAAAGACAGAAAAAAAATTCATATAGAACACAGGCGTTCCATAAAGACAACATGTCAGTACTGATTCACAGCATGCACAGCATGTTTTGCTCAGATCAGTACTGTTTCGTGACACATGCACTATTGTACAGGGTATAGAAACACAGGCAGTTATAGAGGTTAAATTTCCCCCACTGGCTGGTGTGCTTGTAAAACTCTACAGGATATAACAGCCAGTCAAGGTAGCCTAGTCAATCCAGTACATGTTTGAATGGCTGACCATGTTAAGCTCTTAAAGTAGGCATTAATCCAGGATTTTAGGAGCAAAGCTAAGTTTGGAACATTATCTTAGCCAGGCCCAGACCTTAACTGGAGTTCAGTCACTATGCAGAACCACTGACAGCCTCTGACACACAGGCCTCAGACATTGACTAGCACTACAATTGAACTGAATTCGTGAAACAAAAGAATCCTTAAATGATCAGTGATATATTTAAATTTCAAATTGATTTATTAATATTTCAGCATCATTTTAGTTTAGTGTGATTTTTCCTATAATAGAGACTAAAACGGCTTTCACAAACTGTTTTTTAATCAGAATTAAATCAGCATTTGGGATATAGATTAAACTCAACCAGATGAGTGAACACCTCTTCTGTGGTGTTGTGTGAAGCATTTTAGCAAGACTTGCTCAGAGTATTGACTCTCTCAGAGCCTGAGTGACCTCGCTGGCAAGCCTCAGTATCCTCCCCAGTGCTAGTCTCACCCCTCCAGACATACACAGGCCATGCCAGAGCAGAGCACTCAGCAGAGCCTTTTTTGCATAACTCCAGATACACTCAGGCATGCTCAGATCAACATCTAAGATACCTGTGCAGACAGAAGAACATATTGTTTTAAGAGCTGACAACTCCTGACTATGCAAAAGTAGCATCACCTTGTGTGAGCAGTGCCACAAATACCCATCAGCCAATAGTACAGCACAGTAAACACAGTCACGTGACAGCATGCACATACATGTGCATACACACAGCAATCCCCAGTGCAGTCTTAGGGCTTGGGCCTAGGCTTAGGAGGTAGAGCATGGTCTTATGGAGCTGGGTGTGCTTGTTGGCAGATGGAGAATATTAAGGCCAGTGTGTTGACTGATAAATCTTTCTGCACATTACAGGGCCTGAGTTATCATCTGACAAATGAAAGAATACCAAGAGAAGCTGTGGAGAAAAGAGAGGAAATTAAATGAGAGGGGGGGATGAAGAAGAAGAGAAAACCAGCATTGCAACAGGCACCTGTGTTGTTCCTCATCCTCACCCACAAACACATTCCCTATGTGAAAGCACACACACTGTCAGTTCAATCTACGTGTCAGATTTCATTTATGTTTCTTTGTTTATTCTGCTTGTGTCACGAGCACAACAGTAGCTAAAACACTGTATGGCGTCAAGAGTAGTTTTGTATGCTTGTAAGAATACCTAACACTTCCTGTTGGGGGTTTTATGCAGCTTAGAATCTGGCTCAACACTGTGTGACAGTTTTCATGTCTGCATATTGTTTACTGTATTGCAGAGGACAAAAAATGACATTAAAAAATGGTATAATGGTGTGTTTTAAACTTTAATTATAACGGTAGTCACAATAAAAAGAGAACTGAATACTCTTTTATTTTCAAATTGGCAGGAAAAAAAGTGTGATGCAGCTTTAGTCTGGCACATGAAAACAAGAAAAATCTATGTACACTTACTGTATTTTAGCTGTATGTACACACAGGTGGCAGTTTATTGGGTACATCTAGCTACGTCTAACGAGGCCTGATACAACAAGCGTTTCTTTTAAGAAGTTTAAGATGTTCAAGAGTTTATTTAACTTTATATTCATTTGAAAGGTCTAATCCATTGGCTTTTGTAGTGTGTTGTGTCTGTTTGTTTGTGTTTGTTACTATCCTATTTATATCAGTGAGACTAGACTAAATTTGTATTTGTTATGTAAATGCCCCCATAAAAATCCCAAATTGTTGCTTTAGACAGCGTAAAAAAAAACAAAAACAGTGTTGAAGTCAAGACTCACCAGAGTAAAACATATTTGATATTTTGAACACCTGCCCCAGAGCCATGTCAGCTCTGTGAGTGGACAGATAATTCTCCAATCAACACTTGTCACTTCCAAGAACTCCAAGTAATTGCAACTGAAAAAAATCAACACTTATTAACACTGGAAGACTTACTGTGCATGGTGTTTGGGTTTATGTGTGTGATAGTGAGTAAGTGAGTGAGTGAGTTAGTGAGAGAGAGTGAGTGAGAGAGTCCAAATGGATTTCAGCCCTAGAATAAATCACTGTCGCCACAGAAACAGGCCGACAGCTGTGATGGATGGTTGAAATTTTTGTGTTGATGTCTTTAGTATTGCTGACAATTTGGTAGTCCTGGCTTTTCCACTTTTCTTGTGCTCGCGTGTGGCTAAACACATCTAAATACTGGCACATACTCCTACCAAGACACAGTATTATGCATCAGTTTTTCCTTGTACAAAATTTTATATTATAAATTTATAAATCAAATGTAAACTTCTAAAACTCCAAGACTTTTTTTAGTTATTGATGAAACTCTTGTGTCATTAAATTTTGTAAGTTTGTATACTATCTGAGAAAAATTCCAAAAGTGAAACATCATTGCAAACACAACTTTCTGCATTCAAACATTTGACTCCATCTCGTGTGTGTGTGTGATTGTTATTATGGCACCTGTATGCACTGACTCTCTCACTCACTGGATAATATGTCACCACATGACACAGGGACTGGTGTGTTTGCAGCATACTTTGTGTGTCTGTCAGTGACGTCTACACTTCACGCCATTCAAGCAAACTCAGGATGAAAAAGTTGGGGTTTTCTCCCCTACTACAACCTATTGTATTTCCAGTTCTGTTATCTCGTCCACTCCAGTAGCACTGTGCAGCAACTCTGCTTTGGCCTAAGTGTCATCCCCTTTGTAATACATTTCAACACACACACACACACATACACACACTTCACTTGACTACATTACAAATTAAAAAATACCAAAAATAAAACATTTGTTCATAGGTTATACATAATGCACTGCAAACAAAATATATCCACCTATGCATTAAGTTATGTAAACACAAGAACAATATATATCCTTACACACACACCCCAACACACACACACACACACACACACACAAAGTAAAGAGTTGGGCCGCTCTAAGCCAGCCCCCCCACATCCAGTGTTTC
>JAUBNQ010000017.1:7451911-7491581 GCA_032353495.1 Ctenopoma kingsleyae | reverse complement strand
ACACACACACACACACACACACACACAAAGTAAAGAGTTGGGCCGCTCTAAGCCAGCCCCCCCACATCCAGTGTTTCCATCTGCTCTCACCTGACAGGATCAAAAAGAGCACACTTCCCACAAACTTATAAAGAATCAATACTTTCTCCAGCAAAACACAGCAGTCAAAGCCTCAGCCTCAGTCCCAGCTCCACACTAACTGTACTCAAAGTACTGTAGACTGAAAGAAAGAATCCACAGAGCAGAAATTAAAAAAGGATTTACTGACCTTACTCTTTTTTCTTTCCTTTCTGTCTCACGTCCAATCCCCTCTTTTGCTTCTGCTGGTTCTTGTCTTCTAAACCTCTAGCCTAAGTAAGTCATGCAGGAGCTGCTTCCTGCTCCTGCTCAGCCCTACGCCACAGTATTAGTCTGATTTCACACTCTACAGCCTAGCCTCCTGTCCTGAAGGGGACGGTGAATGTGCTGCTTATTTAGAAGCCGGCGCACACTACCTGGGCTTGTAGGCAGCTGTTTAAAGCACGAGGCAACATCCAGGGTGCATAATACCCCCTCTTCCTTACACACACACACACACACACACATATCTTCTCTCTCTCTCCCTCTCGCTCCAACTCATATGCACACACTTACTAGCTGGCTGCCTCGCAAGATAGGCAGCGGCACAGAAACGCGCGTGCACACACACACAAGTAAAGTGAAATACACACACATGCAAGCGGTCTGTCAGAGGTCTCTGTACCTTGGCTGGGATAGCAGGCAGTGTGAGAATACACACACAGGCACACTGAGATGGGCTGGCTGCTCCGTTCTGTCTCCTTCTCTCTAAGTGTTTAGAAGACAATTTCAACAAGGGATTGCTCCCAATCTACTAGGGTGATCCACATGGATGAGTTATAATATGCTTGCCACTCTCTCCCTCTCTCTTGTCCCCCCCTTCTTCCTCTGTTCCCTCACTCTCATTCTCTACTCTCTCACTCTTTCGCTCTCATGCTCGTTGTTTTAGCCTATTATCGAGCCGTCACCGCTTTCCGTTCAGGAGGAAAGTCTTCCCTTCTTGGATTCTGTATTTCTCCTTTCTCTGGATGTGCATGAGATGGGGTCACAGACTGACTCCACCTGAATGCGTATTAGTAAAATGCATTATTTATCGCAAAGCTGCATTCATTTTTTTTTCTGATATGCTGGTGGACACGCGGGGGAAGGGAGCACCGGTGGTGACTGCATCAGTAGTGAAGGGGTGTAATTTTGTGATGTGTGTGTTTGGGTGAGGCAGGGGTGGTGGTAGGGAATAGGGATGAAGGGTCAGGATTTGGAAGGTGGAGGTCTGAAGGGAAGTGAAAAGAATACATAAGATATGATTTTAATTTATTTATTTATTCAATGACAAGGATTGCCTTATCATCCAGGGAGCTGCTTAATGACATCACTGCAGGCTCCTCCAAGCTGTCCCAAATCACACTGCAGCTCATTTTTAACTAAAATGACTTCAATTTATTACACTGTGTTTGTGTGTGTATATGTATGTATGTGTGTGTGTGTGACTGACAAAAAGAAAGGAAAAGTGACAGAGTGTAGAAGACAATCATAAAAAAGCACACGTAAAATTTCAAAATAAAAAACTTATTTTTTCTTAACCTGAGAATGTCATCTACCCAATTAAATATGAATTAGTATTAGAGTATTTTTAAATTTAAACAAATTTCATAAACATTAGACAATTTAAAACAGTTTCAACAGTGTAAACTTTCATGAGATGATGGTGTTTATATACAGTACGCAAAATTAACATGCATCATTAACTTCAGTTTCTGTAATTTAAAACGTAATGAGCATTTGATTTAACTGTCACCTCTAAAATCCAAAAACAAATTTGCAATCCTGTAATCTAATTACCCTAATTAAATTACATGTAATTGATTATTCCCTTAATTACTGTATATTATTCATGCAAATTGAAAAGCAGTCTCATTATACACAATGATGTTGTTTTTATCATAAACATTTTCTAAACCTTTCAGTTATTTAGTTATTTATATGGTTAATTAATATATGATTAAACATTTGAATGAGCCAAGTTTTAGTTGTTAGTAATAACATAAGAGCATAAAATAACATACTGGATCTCTATAAAAAATACTTCTATTGACATTTTGCAATATTAAGCAGAATATTTTATCAACCACTTAGCAATATTCAAGATCAAAACAAATCCTTGGTACAACTTCCTTTATACAAGCTGCTTCAGTTTTACTCAAACATAATGTGTTTAAAAGATGTAATACATGCATAAAGTATTTTAAACAATTTCCATTCTAATAAAATATTAAAATGCTATATACATTTTTGCACAGGTTGGGTGCACTGTATGAAAAATTCCCATCTGAGCATACACCAAAGTCTGAGACACACCTGCGTGTGTGCTTAAAATATCATTTTCAAAATGTCCTTGACACATTTCACTCCATATGTCATCGTTTTACAAACTAAAATTACAATGCTAAACTAAAGGGAACACAAGATACAAGGCCTTAGTTTGTTTGTTTCTATATTCAGACTGTATGGGAATGGCCAAATGTGGGTTACAGTCGGGCCCTGACTCACACACAGAGAGGGGAGGGAGGCTGGAAATGACTGTGTAAGCTGGAGTTGCCATGCTGGTGAACAGGCTGCCGCAATGTGCACCCATGGGGGCAACCAGCCAGGCAGGAGTCATGACTGCAGAGTGGACCCCCAAGACTCTGTCAGCACTATCGCCCTTCCTTCTCTCCCACAGCAGGAGAAACAGACCAACACAACAGAAACAACCATCTAGTAAAATCTTTCAGTATGAAGACTGCTAGCCTCTGCTGAATTCTTAATTGTCATTTTCTTCACATCGCAGTCAAAATAAACCTGAACAGATTTAATTTCCTTCATAAAACATTCAATCATAGACACATTTAACAATTTATGAACACAATGTTACTCAATTTAAAACATATAAAAAAGTTTTAAAGTTAATTGTTTACGCAATCTACAACTATCCAGCTGACACTCACACATTATACAGAAGTCTAATTCAGTCTCCCGCTGTCTGCCCCCAGTAAAGCCTGTTAACAGCTTGGTCTTCAGCCACAGGATGCCCATCTACCTGCTAAAGGAAATGATGTGGCCCAGGGCCCAGCCAGGCCATTCTATCACCACCATTAGGGCTTAAGAAGAACTGGAAAATTACTCCACTGGCATTAACAGTCCATCTCAATCATTTTAATACTATCATAATCATGAGAATTTCTAATATTATTTTTAAAAGCCCTGGTAAGAAAAAAGGGAATTTCATTTCCTTTGCTTAACTATCTTAAATAGAGCGAGAGTAAGTGAATGGAGGAGAAAGTGATATCTTATAAGACAGGAAAAGAAGGTGATAAAGAGTCACCTCTAATCCCCACCACTGACCCTTACACTGCCAAACACTTTCTGTCCATCTGCAGCATCTTTGTTGCTCTGCCAGCCTCATTATATCACAAAATAAGAAACTGAAAATAACATGATAGTTATTAATTAAATTAATCAATGGTCTGATCTATGGTTGTTGAAACTGTGTCCTCCTTAACTGCACACCCCATCTGACCAGTGACCAGTGTAAACTGCCCTCCTGTATTCTAGTAGGACTCTGTACACATCATACTTCTAACCATGAAATCAACAAACAATCCAAGAGTTAATGTTTCCTCTTTTCTTCCCTTCTGTTTTTCAACTTTCAATTTTCCTGAATAGCATTATTATGTATTATTAATATATCTGAATTATTACTCATTTTCCTCTTAAAATGGAGTGCTTTAATTCACATTTGAAGTACTCATCAAGGCTGTGCAGTGAAATGAATGTGGAAGGATACATTATATTTGCAAAAATGCAATAGGCGAATTAAAAATATATTGCAATAGTAAAATATTAACTATTAATTTTAAAAAGATAATTTGCCCAGGAAAAAAAAGTATTTTCATTACTTCTATGACTCTTTGTTTTCTGAAATGTAGCTCTCTGATTGTGGGTCTTGGAATAATATGTAATTATCGTGTACTGAATGTTTGCCTGTGCACTCACTGAATATTAGATTTGCACTACACAATGGAGCCATGTATGTTCAGTTTCATGAAAACAGGGCACAAAACAGGGGTGTAGCATGTCAGAGGTGATGCAGTGTAAAATTCATGCCCAATACAGTATCAGATGGAGGCTGAGTTAACAGCAGAAAAAAACAGCACAAAATAAAAAAAATAGGCCCAAACATGACAGTTCAAACTATCTCTCCTTCATGTTCACTCTTCTTTTTTTTTTTTTTTTTTACAATAGTGAACTCTAATTCCCATGATCACCCTTGAAAGCGTGACCTTGTGCTGTGTGACAGGAGATAGCCGCAGCATGAAGACAGGACGCCACTTATCATCAAGGGACGAGGTGGCTGTTTAATTTCACACCACCAGTGGCTAAAACCCCTGTTAGTGTGGAGCATCACAATGGCAGCTACGCTGGGGGAGCAGATGTCCTAGTGAAGGGGTGTAAAGAGGGAGGAGGTTGGGTTGAGAGAAGGACAGGAGGGAGGAGGAATGGCTGTGGAAGTGTGTCTGTGGGTGTATGAATGTGTATCTGTGTGTGTGCGTTTGTGTTTGCACTGTCCCTGTGTATTGCACTCAGAGCAATGTCTGACCCTGTGCGCATGCCCAGAAAAACAGTGCCTCCGTCTTTCGTGTGCACAAAAACAGTGCAAATAAACACTGTGGACACTGTCATCTTATGGGCTACAATTAAAAGCTGCATGAGCACAAGGTGACAGAAACTGAGAGACAGACTGAGAGAGGACAGGCCAGAGGAAAGGTGCAGCTGTGACGGCGGTGCATGATAAGAGAGTTTCATAGCACAGCCCATGCTACGGAGGCCAATATCACAGAGAGCCCAATTGCTTTCTGAAGAGCTTTCCATTGTCTGCAGTGATGAACTTGAGCTCTGGCCTCCAACCCAGAGGTCTTTCTGTCTAATCCTGAGTGCCCCTGGCTCGCCTTCATTGCCCCTCCCTCATAGCTTACACACACACACACATACACACAGATAAAATACACACCCTTCAACTTACACCTGACATGAATGCAGTGTTGAACAGTGACCAGCGCCTCCCAACACAGCTGAATATAAAACACAGTAATGAGCGGGGGCAAGAAAATGGCTTCCCTCTCAAACATGGCTGCTTACTGATGGCCAGACGCAAGTCAGAGAGAAAAAGGTCACCTCTCTCATCTTTAGGTACCCCCACCCTCCTGCCTTTTGCAGATGCTGTTTTCTTTCATTCTTTTTCACTCCCCCCTTTCTTCTTCTTTCGCCTCACTTTCTAGCACCTTCTATTTTCCCTCCTTGGTCATTTTCTTTACCCCATTTGGTACGTGGATGTAGGCTTATTATTTAAGAGACAAAGGAAGGGGATCTTGGAAAGAGACAGGTGGCTGTGTCTGAGTGATGAGAAAATTACTAAAGTGAAATCCAGCTTCTACAAAACTCTCCTTCATGCAAGGTAATGAAAAAAAAGGAAATAAAAATAACAGTGCCCCTTCCCCTCTTTGGTACAACTCAGCAGGAAAAGGAGTAACCCCCCACTCCTTTCTCTCCCCAGTATGATTTCTAATCCCCTCTGAGCACCGCAGTCCAGTTAGATATATTCATTTTTCCTCACTTACTCCGCTAGTGTCATTTTTCTCTATTTTCTCCATCGGTCGGTTATGCACAGAATGGTCCAAATGCATTTTGACTGCTTGATTTCTATTTTCATAATATCAGAACATCAAGTTAAAGAATATAAATGTTTATTCAGCAGAGTGGGGAATGCTGGTGTATGGGTGCGGTGGCTCTTGGGGGACAGAGCCCATGCTAAATCAGTAAATCACTCCATCTGGAAGATGAACGGCATGTTTTGGAGTTCATTGCCTTTCGTCTCGGGCGAGTGGCCGGTGCAGCAGCAGGCCCAGCAGGCTGGAGCGGAGGTGTCTGCTGATGTGGTTGGTTACTGAGGGATAATGAAGCAGCGACTAGGCGCTCTGCCGTGTTCTGTTCACCCTGTCCACCCAGTTACGAAAGAGCCAGCTGCCAAACACGGTTATTAGTTTGTCCTGTTCTGAGCCATCATAAGGCCTTTTGTATGCTTTGACATAAGTGCCGCTTGGAGAGTACTTAGGTTTGTAAATGGTCAAAGTTTATAGTCCTTGCAACTTTCAGCTCTTCGTTCTTCAGTTATCACCATGTTGGACTGTTCAAATCTACCCTCAATGGTGGTCATCTTTGAAAGTCCTTCTTTACAACAGACCGCTTGCCAAGCAATCCCCAAGATGATGCAGAAAAAGAAGTATAATTAAGGCACAAGCTGAAAAGTAATATAAAAGTGCATTATCCCTCCTCCCAAAAAAGATTTAATCGTTTTATTTATGTAAAGTATATTTCCCGATATATATATTTTGAACTACATACTCTTGATGCCACATTTCTGTTCCACTGGCCATGTTGTCAAATAATACTTGCTTTTGACGTTGTGAACCACAAACAAGTGCTTAAACATATGTCTAACCAAATATTAAATGTACCACATCAAATACAATATGAAAGGTTGCCAATAGTACCACTCTGCTCACCTGCACTTCAAACTGGGATGTGAGGCACAACACGTTTAAATAAGTTGATAGAGTTTATCAAAATGACAGGCAATTAGAGCGGCTCTGACCATGGGTTTGCATGCTAAATGAGAGTCATTTGAGTGTGGGAGCCATACATGTTATATAAAAGAGTGAGAGCTCTGGAGCTCCATTTCTGCTCCTGGACAGCCCTAAATTAAACATCCCCAAAGTCCATTAGGCTAAACAGCCTGAGGAAAGACTTTGTCTCACCACAGAAAAATGACAGTAAACTCAGGCAATCATGCCACCAATCAATTATGCATGAATTATATTTTTCTTAGACTGTGTAAAATGTCTTATGTTAATTCCCTAAGTATACAATACCCATTATGTTCGAGGGACATGTCCATATGCATATCACCCAAATGAGTGTTTTCCTAAAGATTTATCAGCCAACTGAAATGAAAACACTGAGGCTATGCTGTGATTCCTCCATATCAACTGTAACTTCAGGGGCCACAGGCAAAGTCTGAGGAAGCTCAGTGCTGATAACCTACCTGGCTGTAAGTCTTTTGATAGAAAACATCCCCAGAAACTAAGAAAATATGAAGGTGTGCCAGAAGCTGCCGCATGCGTTAGGGGAAAAACAAGATGATGAGACAGAAACTGAGAGAAGTAGAACAGGGAGACAGAGAGAGGCTGGGGTGGGATGGTGTTGGTTTGTGTTGACCTGACCTGTCCTGACTATAGGCCTGTTGAGCCAGTGAATAGTGGAGTCCCTGAGGTCCCCATTGTGGCTGAGATCTCTGATAATGACCTCTGTCTGGCCATGATAGTAAAGGACAGGTATTGGCATGTTTGCGGTCCAGAGTCAATGAGGTGCCAATAATTGGTCAGTGTGCTCATAACAAGTAACCTATGGACTCCAAACTGAGCAGGGTCTGTGTTAGAAAAGGGAAAACTGTCACTCATTGTTAAAGTGAATGTGCTGATCTCTGAAGACTAAAATAAAAACAGAAAAGGGAATTTTTTTTTTAATGAAATGGATTAATACAAAATAACATATTTAAAAATATATGTGTATCCCATCTGCATACAGACACACTTTAAAACACTATGAAGAACTAATTAAATCTGCATCAAGTACATTCATCCAGGAGTAATTTACATTCAGATATTTACACACACATGCACAAACAAGGCCTCTTGCTCTCTCATTTCTAACTTCGCTGACAGTTCCTGATGATCCCCACCAATGGTCCCCTCTTATATTACATGCAACACAATCTACCCTTACACACTAATTTGTTTTCTTTGGCTCTTTTTTCTGTTTCGGTGTGTAACTGAGCCCCCGAATATATACAAATTTAATAGAGCTAATAGAATCATTATCAAATTCAGATCAATATAAATTTAGCCTCAGTACCCATAAAAGGCAGCAATATTGAAATACAACACTGTCTGCACTCTTTCATTCTTCCGCCTACAACTGACGCTTGCTGCCATCAGACATGAATTACCAGACAGGCACATTACAGCTAATAAGACTCTCACAAAACACCCTTTATTAATGCATGAGAAAGTCTTTGATCCTGGAGAAACTTTCATAGGAAAAGCAGTAATCACAGTACCTCAGACAACATAAAATGCTTCCCATTACCTTGAAAGAGTCAACAATGTGGCTGAGGTCAAATCAACCTGAGCCTGTACAACATGTCTCTGAGGGGAGGGACAACACAAAGCTCCCACAGATCAGCTAAACAAAGCCACATTTCTCTACAGAACAATCAAATTTATTGTCATTTTTGCCCAATCAAAACTTTTCAAAAAGTCTAACAGTAAATCAAGCAGTATTTATTCCTTTAAGTAAGCAGAAGTAACTTATAGAAGGCACTAGCTTGACATAAAAGAAAGAGAAATTTAACTGATCAGAACAACAGACAAATGCAAGACACTTCTTTAGCAGCACAGCATGATTAATATAAGTTTGACAAACATGTAAGGGCTCCTTTTAATGCTTTATAATGTACGTACTTTCAGAATATTAATATTAATTTTAAAAGGGGTATAAGATCTGCACTTTGAAGAGTCTTCCTAATTAAGACATTGTGTTATGCATTGTCAAATAACAAAAACATCGAAAAGTCTGAAAGATACACAGAATTAAACAAAATCTGTTCACAATTCATAAGCATCAACTCCACGGTAAGTGATAACTACATCATCCCATCAGTTACACTGACAAAGTCAGTTTCCTACATACTGTACTTTCCCACACTGTATTTAGTTTGATAAAGCCAAGGAAAGTTAACTTTCCTGATTTAACAGGAATCAATATTCTGAAAGTCTTTCCATCCTTTCAGCACACCTCTCAGTAACAGTATTAGACCCCTTCACAAATGATGCATTGGAGGACATTTTTGGTTTAACTTCTAGTCCAATAATCTACATTTTGACAGAACCTGTCACATTATAAAGTCTGAACATAGTTACAAGAATTGTGAATGATACCCATCATTGAATTTTATTGAAGTGGTCAGCAAGGAGCTCATTCCCCACAGAAAGCCCCAGGGCCTGAAGGTGGTCAGTGGGGAACAGCTTCACAACATCTCACTACTGTACGATACACAGCGAGAGGATGGAAAAGCAGAGAGGAACCCCTTATTTAAGAGAAAGAGGTGTCACTGTAAATTCATAACCTGACTATTTAAGACTAGTGTAACATATTCCCAGTTCAGCCAGAATCCATTGCTTATACTACATCATGACGTGTATGAGTTCTCACAAACCATACACACAAATAGTGTCATGTTAAAATACTCTGTTATACTGGGAAATTTGAAGCTGAACTTTTGCAGGCCTGACAGTGTGAGATTAGATTTTTGTATATGATTATATTACAAAACAATCATCAATTACAGTATATACTGTTTTATTTCATGTTTTATTCCATGACTCATGTTACTGAAGCTTACAAAAAAGAAAGAAAGAACACAAAGAAAACATAATACTTTTAGTACAAACTCATCAGCTTATTTATGATTTAGAGATGTCAGATAAAAAAAAGCTTACTCCAAACATTTAAAAATAAAAAATAATAAAAACTATTTATATATTTCTAAATAAAACATTTTGGAAACATTAATTTTGCTAATCTCAGTAACCTACAGAAATGTTCTAACGAGCAAAAATGTTCCCTTCATTCAAATAAAATTCATATAACACAATCAACTGACACATTGAACTGACTATAAAAAACTCATTTTTCACAAAGATTACAATTTTCTCATCTGTTTTGTTACCCCTGCTGCAGGAGCATGCTAATCAATCTAAAGGGTCAGGTCAGGTCTGGTCTGGACAGAGACGGCATCCCAAACTGGCCACAAATGCGGAGGAACATCTGCTCTTTGTGCGTCACACAAAGCGGTCCCCTCTGAGCCTCTCATGGCCCTCAGGAGCCTGGGAACAGCTCAAAGTCAAGGGCAGCCACCATAGCTTAAATGCTGACTGGACATCGCAACAGTCTCTCACAGTTCGAGGGAAGCTGTCAAACTGGTGAATGAAATATTTCTATATAAGTAAGAGTTCAAAAACATCCCACCCACCTACTGGATTTCCTTTAATTAATTATAAAGTATCTATAAAAAAAACAAGCAAAGTGATGATGTTTCACTAGACTTTGAAATAAAGTAACAAAGAAATAAAAGAAAGAATGGGGTGCCACAATCATGAAAAAACAATGACTACTGAAATGTTGAGTCTTATAGAAGTGCAGGGCGCTGAGGCCAAGCTGCAGTAATCTTTCTGAGCACACTTTGAATATGCATGTACTACATTACATTCACTGCCCTGATGACAGAGAGGTCACCCATATACACTTTCACTCTCTTTCCTTGGCAGCCTAACAATATGCTCAAAAGGAACCATCAAATGATGTCAATAGTTGGATCAATAACCTGGGATGTCTCAGTTTTCCCTGCAGCAAATGAAGAGTATTATACGGATCCTCCTGGGCAGAGCTTTTACCACACTTCCAGGGTCTGGAGCGCGTACTGTATTGCTGCTGCTGTTGAGGGACAGCTGATGTATGTCTCTTCTTCCAGACACCACCACATGCGTGCCACATTTCCCCTGTCTGTCTAATGTGCTGCTGATCTACACCTGCTGGGCCCAGGGTTGCATAGGTATAAGCTGTACACTGACAGCATCAATCACTCAGCAGGCCTTATTATTGCCATTTAAAATACATTTAAAATGATTCGCTGGGGCCACTGTCCAACCCGGCATGGATACAATGATACTGATGCGTTACTGTGGAGAATGTTTCACAGCAGTGGCTTTGGTGGTGACAGCTGGGAGCCTTTGTGCTCCATTTCCTGTTTCTGTAAGTGAGCAAGGGGTATTTTAATCAGTGTCATCATCAAAAATAAGCAAATTGGGTGGTGTCTCACTACAGAATTATAAAATTCAAACCAAAGATGCCAGCCCATTTTAAAAGTGCTTCAATGTCAACAAGCCCAGCCAGCCTATTGTGGAGTAATCTATAAGTCAGGAGTCAGCTTCAGAGAACTGATACATGCTCCTGAGCTCACAGGTGAGCTTAGTAATAGACACAGTCACTCTAATTCCCCTTCAATTCTCACCTAAAATTGAAAGCTGCCAAATGCAGCCTTAATTACATACTACCCAATCAGAGCTTAAGTGTAACCTTCTGCCCCCCGCCCACCCTCACTAACATCCTCTCTTTCGTCTCTCTCTCTCTCTCCATTTCTCTGAGAGGAACGAATGCAATGCCTCCCTCCTGAGGTCTACATCTATTTTGCCAGGGGAGTAAACAGGTCTAGAGGATATGAGATGTATATATTATGTATATAGGAAGTGTGAAATTTAAGGAGCAACTGCTTGGTCAGCACAATGTGCGCCGAAAATGCAAGCAGATCAAGGAACAAGCAGGGTTATGGATCTCCCCTTCTATGTAACTGTGCAAGGTCTATTGACCCAAATTTAATTATTTCTTCCCGCCTCCACCCATTTTCTGTATCTCATACATTTCATTCTGTAAAAAATATTTCTCTTAAAAGACATTTCATATTCATGCACTTATTTTCAAATTTTAATTTGTTGTCCCAAAAGCCCAAAACCAAAAATTATTTGCATGCATAATTGAAAGTTGTTGTTGTTGGTTTTTTGTAAAATTATGACTTGAATGCAGGAATAAATATTAGCTGTCCCGCTATTTGTCCTTCTGTGTTGCACCAGTAAATTACAGGCATCTCCTCTGGGCGGACGAATAAACGAGGGTACTCTGAAGGCAACCACAGTAGACGCGCAGCTATTTTCCATCCTCTCTACTCACATGATCAGGGTGTCGGCACTACATCCTCAGCGCAGGGAGGGGCCAAGCAGCGCTCAGCTCACCACCATTTTGTGTGGGTACCTGGCTCCTTTTGTGTGAGTACCTGACTCATTTGTTTACCTGCATAAGTGTTAACATTTTACAACGGGTCAAGTGTGATTTGTGAAATGTTGCATTTGGTGCATTTTTGTAACGGTGAATGCATGATGGACATGCTGCTAAAGGAGTGTAAGCGGATGCTGCAGACACACACATCACAGGGTATCAGTGTGCCCCAACTCTGGATTTTATGTTGTGTATTTTCTTCCCTTCTCCTTTCGCCTGGCTGTGCTCCCGACAGACCCCTCTCCTCCCTGCCATCCGATGTGTGAGGCGCATATGGTGCAGTGAAATTGCTGTCTGCGAGAGCATGCCTCTGCCTGTCCAGACTTCATCAGAGGGATTAAAGAATAGGATGGAAAAAAAATCAAAATAAAATGATGATAGCGGGGCCATGGCTTTTCTCCATTTTTTTCTGCACCCCACACTCCACCCCCTCTGCCCTGTTTTAAGTAGAGTGGAACATCAGATGACAGAGAGGGCTCTCTTGCTGGGGTGCAATGGTTTGCAGGGAAAGGCTGCCCGGTCAGTGAGCTGCGTTGGGTTTATTTGGTTCTGACAAGGGCTCACTACAAAGGAAAACCAAATTATGGACAGTATTTTTCCTCCCCCCATCTAGTAAAGTTCACTTACAAGCTGCATCAAATTAAAAAAAGTGGCTCAGGGGTGCAGCAGCCACTTTCTTTTATGATTATTTAGCCATCCTTCTCTGATGTGTTTTAAATAACACAGACAAACAAAAGACAAAGTGTACTGCAGCAGACAGAATGGAGAGGTAGGAATGTGCATGCTTAGGTGGGGGGTCATATTCTCAGTACTCGGGATTTTGGGGGCAAAAGAGAGAGGAGAGTGGAAAAATTGCAGGATATTAAGTAGTAATGCATGTCAGACCGGGCCCCTATAACAAATTCCCATATGCTTTCATCATGGCTCGATATAAGACTGATCAAGGGAACAGGTGATTACTTGGTTTCCTAGGACTGTTATTACCAGGAAACTGTAAATAGTTATTGCTATGCTTTTTTCATATTGAACGACCGCTACACCAGAGCAAGTCAGTACAATATACTGTTCTTTCCATAATTAATCATCAAATTATAGTATTTAAATGGAAAGCACAAATGAAATTATTTAATGTATGTATGTACAATATTTGTCTGAGCCTTTAACCATGTAGTATCCAGCTTTTAATATTTTTTGTACACAAAGGAAACTAGAAAAGGTGGTCTATAACATATAAACTAAGATTTTAATACATATTTTGATAAGCAAGTGAGGTTGAGCAGAGGCTTTTGATAAAAGCAAAATGTAAAGAAATCTTGAAAGAATACAGCCTGTGACAACATACAGATAAGATATATCTGAAACTGTGCATGCAGATGTGGTTTTGTAGTGATCCTACTAAATTCAAGTAAATAGGGATAAATTCTGAGGTTTATTCTCGGATTTGCCAGACACTAGATCTGGCCCTGTATTTGAGACAACAAAAAGGCAATCTTGACATCTTGCCCAACCAGCAGATAATATTTGCTGTTCAGAGATTGGCTTTCTTTTGTTCCAGGTTTTTGTAAACCCAAGACACTTGAAATTTAAACCCAGTTCAAGAAATATTATTTGCCACAGGGCAAGGTAAATCTCTTGGCGAGGCCTTTCAAAGGGTTGCCTGGGTTTGTTTACAATTGATCTTATTTAATAGTGGATTTTTTGTTTTACTTTTCAAAGACATACTTTTTGCCATGATCTTGTAGGTCAAAGGAACGATGAATGTTATTTTTCCAATTGGAGTGGAAAAAAAAGAGTGAAATAATCACAAGATAATAATACTACACAAAGCCCTGTTGCGCCACTGGTTCTTACCTAGTCTCCAACTTGAAAATGTAAAATAGAAAACACATGCAAGATAATATCTGTGACTACAGCAAAAAAAAAAAAAAAAAAAAAAAAAAAGTTGAAGAAATACACCCTGGTGTGGGAGCAAATAAATAAAATTTGAACAGCCTGAAAAATGTCATTCTTGTGATTTACTGAAATATGAGTTGTTTAACAAAATATGGTACAAATAAAATTCAATCATACCTCTAGTATGTGTGTGCAACTGTACATGTGCCTGTGCATCTCTGTGTTGAACAGTGAAGAAAATGGCCTGTAAGCCCCATAAAACTGCAGTTGTTCTCAATGTTTAGGGACGCAGCATAGAATTTTCATTCACCCTTCTTCCTCAGAGGGAGCAACTAACTGACAATTGACCAATGCCCAAAAAAGCACAGGGGGGTATGGGTGAGAGAGGGAAACATGAGTGGAGAGAGCACAGGGGACAAACCCCTCTGTCTGCCCTATTGAACCAAACTCCTTCATCTTTGATCATTACTGTATTTTAACAAAATCAGTGGAGTGAACGGAGCCAGTAAATCATTATTAATCTCCATTCTGTACATGAACTTGAACTTCTTTCAATCTACTAAAACTTGGGGGATGGGCACAGTGGTTATTGCCAGGGACAATTCTCCAGGGCTGGGAGGGGTCCCTCCCATGCTCAGACAGGCCATGCTGGATGAGGAGGTCACAGGCCGGACCAGTTTAAAGCTTGCTGCTCCTGGGGAACAAGGGAGACAACCAGAGGGCACAGCAGCAGGGACACCCCTGTAAAGACCCCTTCATCTGGACTACACCTGAGGGAGTCCACAGGCCACCCAGCTTGACAGTACAGCACAGCAGCTTCTTCACACACACACACACACACACACACACACATATAAAGAACACTAAGGAAAAAAGTGAATGTGTATCTATCTCAGTGTGTGAACAGAATATTTGACACTTCACATAATAAAATTAAAGAGTAAATTAATACAGACAACTCTAGCACAGCAAAAAAAAGATGAGTGACGAGTGCAGGACAAAGGTGTACACATGGCATAAATACTGTATTAGGTATAATTTCATATAGTAAAACTTTTTGTATTACTATTCTCATTGGGTATGAAGTTTAGACATCTCGTAAATAAAAAGACTAATTTTATAACAAACATTAGTTTTAATTGATCACATGTTTGAGTGAGAAAAACAAAACGTCAATGGCTTTTGCCATCAAAGTTTTACTATTATAATAGAACCAGGAAGCGCCAACAAGACTGGAACAATATACTCATGTTTAAGACTATGGGCCCAGACCACAGCTAACATTTTAAATTACATCTCTGTCTATTGTGTCTCGCTTTAGCTTATTGGAGGGTCCCTAGGGCACCTCCACTTTCCCAGAAACTCCCTCCAAGGCTCTTCAGGTTAACATGCCCGGTTTGACTATTAGATCAATAGTTGTAAATGACTTCATCACACCAAAGAGGCAACTTTCTGGACAGAATTGGTCCCACAGTTGCAACTTGACAGAGCACTGCTGTGGGGAAGTCCAGTCAATCTAGTCATGTTATAAATGTAACGGTTCTCCAAAACTGTACCATAGTGTAAGGACAAATAAATGATCCAACTGGCTGTAAAAATCTCACATCATTTGCACAATTATTTTCTAAAGCAAATATATATTTACGCATTTTTTTAACAACTTCTAAAAGCTAATCCTGATCCAAGTTTAGTTGCAAAGAGAGAGTAGTGTGATGTGCTCAGATACAGTAGCTGTGGAGAGAGGTGAAAAATCCCAATTGATATCACATGGCCTTTCTGCACCTCTTTTGTTCTTATGGGATAAGGGGTGATGGCAGTTCACTTCCAAGCCTCCCTAAAATGCCCCCAAAGCCTGCCTGGCTCCTGAGTGGGAGTGTGTAATCGGTCCTGGCAGAGTGCTGGTTAATGGGGGGCACAGGGCCATGGGTTGGAGATGTATTCATGTGCATGGCGTGGCGCCTGGACCCAGGGTGACACTTCTTCTTTCCTGCTGCCTCAGGCCAGGATTAGGATTGCGGCCTGCCTCACAAAGCCAGCCATAATGCAAAATCATTTTCATATTAACCTCGTCTCTCCTCTCTGGGCCTGACAGTGGACAGGCCTGCTCTCTTTGGTGCTCAAATTATCCTCAATTACTGGGGAAAGGCCAGGCGAGGGGACGTCACCTAACCTTCACCATCTGTTAGGTTCAAAGCTTTAGCAGTCGGCCAGCCCGCCTGTCTCCTGCCTCCCCTGACCTTTCCGCCTCGGCCAGCTCCTGCTCTATATGCCTCTCCCCCCTTGCACTCCCCACGATAGCCCAGCCCTCTCTGGACACAGCTGGGAAGTGCATGTGCACACATCACATTAGGGGGAAAAGGTTATGTCACGCTTCTTCAACAAAGATATGAATATTCAAAACTATGCACAGGCAAAAGCTGTGTCAAGACATAGGTTAAGTCAGTCTCAAAAGGATAAGCCAGTATATTTGAACTGAGAGATGTTTTTATTGGGTGCAAAATAAAAAAATATTCCAAAGAGATTTTTAAAAAATACAATTGCTTAGATTTTATTTTTTATGTATTTTCGGTGGTTAGTATTTAAATGCTAACAGATAATATTTTTTACAAATCATATTAAGAATTTACATTTTAAATATTTTATAGCTAAAATTAATGTTATTTCCTGCATTATCCAAATCTTCACAGCAATAGATCATTTATTTATACTTTGATAAGGCTTTAAATGTTCTTAAAAAAAAATACTTGTTTACATGCTTATATAATACAATGAAAGATATTTATTGCTGAAAATATGTTTTTATATTTTTATTGCCAAATGCTAAAATGTTTCACGTTTTCATTTAGCTTTATCTTACATATACTGCAAAAGTTGGTTTTAATTAAACATTCATCTATATTTGACACTGTGCTTGTGAAATATTGAAGAGCTCTTATTTCTCTTATAGTGACTGCACCTCTTAATAATGCAGGCTGTGTTTTCTGTTTGTTTTGAGCCTGTGTGTTTTAGCAGTTCCAATGTGTCCATTTGGATTTTCCAGTCTGTCTGGCCACTCAGGAGGGCCCCCTCTCTCAGGTCATCTGGCAGGACCTGATGGCTCTGAAATAACTTTTAATAAGTCTGCTAAATAATAGATGGAGTGTTGGCTAAAATCAAGCAGGGAGGAGCAGGGCTGAGGACAGCGGGCTGCAGAGGCAGACAACAACCATGTCCCTGGCACTTCCCTTGCCATCATCAGCAGAAGTCATGTTCAACCTCCTGCCTCACCTCCTCCCTAGACCCAGACTCTCTGGGGTCAGAGGTTGTGGACTTGACCTTATGGCCCCCGGGAGACTGTTCACTTGGTCTGGGGTATAATTTGGGATTTATTCAGCAGCAGGCCCCGTCTCAGGCAGAATTATGCCTCATTATCCTTGAGCCCTCTCTGTTCACATGACACAGTCCATCAACACTCCAGTTTACTTACACCTTCACAATGCTACAATCAATATCTCCAAATGACAGCATTATTCAGTCAAACACATCTCCACTGCCACTGAACAACAACAGAAAAAAGAATTTCAATATTCAGGTCATATGTAAAAATAATGACACTTTTTTCAAGTGCTAGTCAGACTTCCTTTAAAATTCATATAGATCGATAAATATCTATAAATGTAAAACGGAGTAAATGTCTGCGTAATTTATACAAAATTTTTTATTCTCAAATAATTTATTTTCAACAATGCACAGAACAAGAGCTAAAAGTCAATTATTTAAAAAAAATCTGTAATTTAGAATTAATCACATCTAAAATTCAGGTTTCAATTACTCAATTGTTTGGCATCACTTCTGCCTGAAAATTGATTTTCCTAAATTTCAGTTTCAGTTTCACCTCAGAATGTGTTCCAGTCCTCACCAAAATCATAAATATGATATTTGCAATGAAAAATTAACCGGATTAATTTATTTTGCCTTTTTCAATTTATTCTATTCATCATAAAATATTATTTTACAGAAGCCTGAAATTAGTAGAACATGCTTGCATTACAATATAGGTGCTAGGCCCAAATGAACTAGGCTTTTTAAATTCTTGCCACTTATTATATAAAGAGGGGTGATATCCTTCAGATGCATGCTAAAAACCAGTGATCATTTCTATTATGTGTGCTTCGCTCTAAGTGGGTCCCTGTGGAGGACAATTTTGGAGAGATCTTTCCTGGTAAGAAACAAGCCCTGCATGCATTAATATTACATTAGATCCAGTATATCACAGAGCTGTCTGTTCAGTCAGGTAGAGAGCTTTTCATTGACATCTCCTTATCATGTTAATATTACACTCATCAAAGAAGACTACATCATGAAGAGGGAGGGGGGAGATGCAACAAAACGTGCAAAATTACAGATTATTCTTATGAGAAGTCTAAAAGGAGGAACAGACAATAAAATGGTTATTTAGGTCACATATTCACTGTAGTGCACAAGAAAGAGACAAATGCCGCAGGAAAGGCGTCGTTTGCGTGTGTGTGTGCGCGTCTCGGTCGGAAATATGACATGCATGGCCAGTCACATACACGTAGGTCTACACACACACACACACACACACACACACACACACGACTCTTCAATGCCGGCAGCAGGAGGGGTGCAAATCTCCAGCGAAAGGGAGACAGGTGCAAGGCTCTGCTCTCCACACTGTGGCTTAAATGCATCTAAAGTCCATTCTTACCACACACGCCTCTTCTTTATCTCAGTGAGATTATTCTTATGCTGTGCTTCTGTTGGCTCTGTGCTCTTGTGTGTTCGTGGTCGATATATTAGGATATATTTTAATGTTAGACATTAAAAAAAGAAAAGAACATCGAGAGGGTATCATAATTTAAATACTGCCTTTTTTTTTTTTTTGGTGACTGGTGTTGGATTTCTTCTCGGGCACGGTGCCATCCTCCAACAGAATTAACCAAATAAGGCTCGTTTAAACACGTGTCAGGTTAACAAAGGGCGGAGCGCGTTTTTAAAGGCAGAATGGGGAGGCCAGGAGGCGGACGTCTGTTTGTTTCTGTGCCAAAGTTTGTCACTCTCATTTGAATGTGAATGGTATTTGCCACTGAGAGCAGCTTATAAGGACCCCGTGTCTACAATACACAACCTCCTTTTCTGAAGGATTTTTCAATTAGCGCCACCCCCTCCTTTTTCCGAACTAATCGGAGCTAATTAGGCTTTATCGCGGGGTAATAGCGTGTATTAATTGCCTTGCAGGCCAACTGTTGTGGAATTTGGCGAATGATCCAATTGAATCTGACAAGTTTATTCCGTCTATTTAATATTCATTATATTCTAATAGGACACTTGTTATCATGAGTACAACAACCATGCGAGCAACACGGTAGGATTTTACAGTTTTATTTTGTAAGACTATACACACCGAGCTCATATTTTAAAACATCATTTTCTCTTTTTCATCAACATTTTCTAAACATCACATAAAAATTTGTGTTTTAATGAATTATAGTAACAGGGGTCTACACATTATAACACAGACAGAAGACATATTGCAGTTTTATTTATATAGACTTGGCACCTCCATAATTTAGTGTAATTTTATGTACAGGCCTACTGTTTTGTGTTGCAATGCTTTGCTAACCCGTCCTGTCAGCCTCAAAATAAAACTAATATTTCTCTATAATTTTATCAAAGCCTGGAGCGCAAATGTGGATAAAAAAAGTTAAATAATGTGGCCTCACTTGAATATTATGCGTTTTTGTTGATGCTGAATTGGCAAACAAATCATACTGGGGCCTGCCACAAACAGACGTTTTATCTACCGGAGTTTGTTTTCAAGTTTCAACTCTGAGCATCATTTATTTACCCCTCACCTTAGTTTCAACTCCCTCTCTTTCTCTCAGTTGAAAGAAATAATAATGTTTATTTAGCTCTCATTATTAAGCGTTACCTTCAGTCACTCAAAGACCAAAGGGATTTCAAATATGACATCATAGTTACTGCAGGAACTGACATATTGTACAGAGGATAGGGCCTGTAGTCTTACATAGGCCAAATTGATGTGCAACAAAAATAGAAACCTGAAACATCAATGCAGGATGTAAACGTATCTACTGGCGAGAATGTTTGATCATTAATCAATTAACATTTGTGAAACAAAATAGTCTGTGTTTGGAAAAAAAAAAAGGACGATGAAGGCAGCGGAGCCACCACGGCGTTTTAAAAAAAAAAAAAAAGCAAAAGAAATAATTAATTTCCTCCATGCTTCTATTTATATTGGTTACAGTAAGCTATTAGCCCCCCCTCTCTGTGCCATCCTATCCATGAAGGGCAAAGACGGGCCTAAATGTGAAGCAGGTCTGGACAGAAGAGGAGTCTGGAGTGTAGCAGTGGGGTAAACCCACCTTTTGATCCTGCTCATCACTTACTGTACATCATTTTCTAGACTGAATATTTTATAGGCCCCAGCAGCTGAAACCCTCTGCAGGTGATGGAAACGTGAGATGTACAACACATTTTAGGGAAATGTATATATTCGGTTTTTTTTTAACGTCCTAATTAATCTCACAAATCGGACGTTTCTTTTTACTGTAACATTAACGCAGCCAATGACATACAGGACAACCGACAGAGGAACAGAGCAAATTCATAATCGCGACAGATTTATGCTAAAAAAAAAAAAAAAGAAAAAAAAAGAACAGATGTATACAAACAAATGACGATCCTTGAATAAACAGAGAAGCAGTGAGGATTTGACCTCACCATAAGAGTCGGTGCGCATCACTCAGTCTGCGCTGGGTGTCACAGCAGTCACAGGGGGGCATATGGCTCTCAGCTGCCCCCCGCATTTGAACCCCAACCAGCTGCGGTGAAGTTCAAGGTCTCTGCAGCCAGCGACTATTAACAGATCCGAGAGGACACAGACAGCAGCGCCTTCTGGACGCTTGTCCGACAGTTCAAAATGTTCCAGTCCAAAACACTGTCATTATTCAAATGGCTTTATTATAGTCATTATTATTATTACTACTACTACTATTATTATTAATGATATTATTGATAATAATAATATTATAATAACATTTAATATAATAATAATAATAACATTGGTAATTAGTTAGGGTTAGTTTGGCTTTAATTATTTGTGGAGTTTATTCAGGATTCCGCGCACAGTTCAGACTGATCCGTTAATATTCACCATTACTGGATATTTAAAGAAGAGTAAACACCTCACAAAAAAAAAAACTGTGTGAGTAGATTTTTTTTTAGAACTTAACACAGAAACAAAAGATTTAATTTGATTTCCGATCTCTCACTGTTTATAAAAGGTAGTCTCATCGCGCATTTCATACATATAGATGAAAGGCTCGTGTGGCCCAGCTGCTATTTGCTTTTTTTTAACTTGTCATTTAAATTGTTTGGACTCTGACTGTGTCACATTTTCAATAAAAAAACAATTAGCACTAAAAAGTTACTGTTTTATCGCGCTGAGGGTTCCAATTAGACTAATTTATTCGTTACTAGCAATCAAAAACTTTTTATTTTTGCTCATAACACAGTTATTCTTTTAAATAAAATATGTACATGGTACAACTTTGCAGCAGGACTAAACACTGGCTGATTTTTTTTTCAAGTAGCTCAACTTAGTTATCACCCTACAAAACTAATAGATTCTGCATGCCACAAGAGGAGCTGCAAGATATCTGGCACTTACATGATTATTTTAAAAATTACTGCATATTTGTTTATTTTTATATATGTATTTATTCATTGCAAATTAATTATGTAATTGCAGTGTAGCACTTAATATTGGAAGATGTTCAGGAAAATAAGAAACTCTGCCTGTCACTACACTACACTCTTAGTTAATTTGGTTTTAATTGTAACACAATGCTCAGTTCTTCTAACTGATTCCTGAACTGACCTGCAAAGGAAATTGCAAGTGAATGACTAGTGCTAAAGTCCTGTCACTTCAGAGAAGAAACAAACATGCAGTTTCTCTAACTTTCATCATTGAGGTGATTCATTAAGTATGTGAATATATTTGAAGTCATTTTACTAATGATACAAATCACTGCAACAACAAATCAAATGAAGGATTGTATGTAAGGCGATATCAATTTAAACTGAAATAATAACTAACTAAAAGACATGTTTCAGGTGTTTGCACTGCATGAAACAACGTTATCTGTTCAACACAGATTGTCATATGTGGAAATATGAGAGAGATTAAAATTGTTTTGTCATTTTCTAAAACTTAAGTCAGTCCGGTATCTCTTCTACTTTAAGAAAAACGAGACAGAGAGAAGAACGACGTCATGAGTAAACTGAAAAACTGAATCTGTAGACAATACAAAGACGAAGAAGCAGAGAAACACGAAGCCACGAGGAAAGTTATAAAGCAACAGAATCAGATGAAGAGATGCAGTCAGTAGATGATAGGTGGTCCCAGGTGTCTGTAATGACATCAGAATGGGAGAGATGCTGCATCTGCATAGTGGAAGAGATCCTGTTTCCTCAGAAAGTCTCTTCATGAGAGACAGGTCACGACCAATACCCTCTGCCTGACACATAATTGGTGATATTGATTATAGGTTATCATATGCTGCAGGTCATTTGTGAGATAATGCTGGAGGGGTTAATTTGTCAGCCATTAACCTTTTGCACTGGTGGATATGTACTTGTAAATTAAGTTTAAAACAACTTCTAAATGGGTCACCTAGTGTCATCTAATAAATGGAATGATAACGTATTTCAGTTACAACACCATACGCGATGACAGTATGGAACTTGAGCAGCTTGGTGCTTGGGCATTAAAAAAAAAAAAAAGGTTTCTGAAAGACCATGAAATGCTCTGCAAATTAACCTCCTCTCAAAGCACCCAGAACAGCAGCTACCATAAATTCTTATGCTGACCCTCTGGAAAAACAGCCTTTCACCTAAAAACTGAAAGTGACATTTACAGGAAACACCTCTTCCTCTTCCCTCACATCTGTGAAGTAGCTGCTTGCCTACATGCCTACAGGACCCTGAAAGTTGATCCAGTTTGTCAATCCAAACTACAAAGAAAAACAATTCACTTTGACTGAAGATTCCATGTGATATCGTTTTTGTATTATTTTATTAAGTTATGTCATTATTGCTTGTTATATATGCAAGTGTAGCAAGAATAAACCAACAGTTATCATGTGTCACTATATCAACTAATGAAGAATGGCCCAAAAAATTATGTGATTTAAGAAAAGAAAAGCGAGGAGCAAGGAGGAAATATCCACTAGTGGTTTTACAAAGACATTAATTAAGACCTTGCTGTTTTAATTGTATGTTTTATTAATTTGTTATTTAAAAAGCTGGAACATCTCAGCAAATACTTCTGGGTGAATTCTAGCAATGTTGCAAAGCATTCAAACAGATTTACTGCTTCACAATCATCACAGTTTGCCACATATTTTGGTTTTTATCTCAGCAAGGAATAACACATCAAATACACAAAATCACAGAAGAGAGAAAAGCTGTAACCTTTGAGAAAGTCGATCAGAGGTGTAGAGGCACCTAGTACAGCCCAGAGCAGTAAAGACAACCCACTTCAACTTCAAAAACATGACATTTGCCACCTCAGAGCATAAAACGTGTCTCTCTAACTCTACACCTGTAAACCTGTAAACCCACACAATGTAGATCAAGACGGAAACCAAGCTATTCTCACTCCAGCAACCACTAATAAAAGTTCCTCAGTAATCTGTGCGCATGCACGTGAGTACTGCCTGGTGTACAGTGTGCATGTGTGTGTGACAGAGAGAGAGAGCGAGAGAGAGAGAGGGTGGGAGGGAGAGAGTGAGAGTGTGAAAAAGTGAAAGCATGAGTGAGTGCTGGTCAACAAGTCAGTCAGTCAGCAAAACTGAGTTGAAACAGAGCAGGGCAGCTCCACAGAAAAGCAAGGCACAGGTACCTGTTTGCAGCAGTTCGGTGGTGGGATCAGCCCTCCAGCTCGCCATGCATTAATTATCCTCTAGAAAGATGGGCGCTCTATAGGCTTGCTCCTGACCCGGCACTCTACTGTCCCCACAGTCAAAGAAAAGGATGGATGGCGAGGAGCAAGAGAGAAAGAGGAAAAGAAATGGGAGACAAAGAGAGATGAGAGAGAGAGAGAGAGGGAGACTCAGATCCACTGCTGCCCTGACACCATGACTGGTCCACGTGAGATTGATCACACACTCGCACTCGCACACTGAGGCCTCTGCAGTGACGGGGGGGAACTGCCAAGAAGTAGCATGCTTTGTCTAGCCTAGGGACACAGAGGCATGAACGGCCACAACGCACATGCACGCACTTGCATGTCAGAGGCACGCGCACACACACGTGCACACATTCACAGACGCAGACAGACACGCAAACGCATACACACAAAAACACACACGATCTGTCACTCAGACAACAACTCATGAGTTTTAGCTCTGATAAAAGCTTTTTAAAATAATGTCATTGTTTAACTGAAACTGGACTCAAAGCCTTATACTACCTTTTTCTTATTTTGTCACCCTGACTATGAAAGGGATTTGGTATTTCAATCCTCATTAGCATTCACTGGCTGCCCCCTGCACATCTGTTCAGTAGTCTAATGCCTGTTAGGTTGCGGGGCAGCTGAAAATGGACAGCAAAATAAAAAGGGTCAAAAGTCTGGCACTGAGAAGCACGAGGACTGTGATTACACACAATAGACAATAAAAGAGATGCATATGAGCGGCTGCAGTGTGCCTGGCCTCTGCACCTTCAGGGAGGACAAGGTTCTCACTAATCTCATGAATGCCTTACACACACACACAGACACACACACACAAATGCATGACATCTACAAGGAAACAACAATTGTTAGCATTCACCCTAAAATTGTAAAAATGTATATTTAAAAGCAAGTACTTTTAAAAATTCTTTCACTTTTTATAAGTGTATATTAAAATTGCCATGTTAAAGGTTTAATGTCACTTTATTTTAGTGTCAGTTTCTTCTTTGAATAAAATAATTATTAACCAAATCTGTCCATTACATACATACGGCAAGTCAAATAAACATGAACCAGCGAGATATAAACAGTGATGGTGATGTCGAAAATCAATTTGCATTGCATTAAGCAAATATAAAGGCTAGCAGTTCAGTTCTCTACTGCTTAGAAAAATCACATTTCCCAAATCATCCGTCCCCTTCAGCCATCTTCTCCTGTCACTAACCAGGAGGGGCTGTCTCAGTCAGCTGGCCTCACTATGCAGATTGATCCAGATGGACATGGCATCCAGACCTCCAGTCCCCCATAGACCCTCTGACTGAACTTGACTCCCAGGACTACAGATGGGAAGGAGGGCCCCTCACCTTTGGTGAACCCTGGACCCCAACACGCTTGCTCCCACTATGGCAGACTGCAGGCTGAGCCACCTATCCAGTGTCCAGTATTAACAATAATTCCAGATTGAATTCAGGTCGCTTCTCCAACAGCTATCATCGCAGATAGCTGATCAATACTGGGACATTATCACAGAACGCTTCCTCAAACACAGTGTCAACATGCGAGTCCTGGTCAGGGAGTGCGTGTGTGATCACTGAGGTGGAAAGGAGTGATGGCCCGGTGGTTACGCAGAGGAGTCTCACAGAGGAGAACCCTTTGAGCAAAGCTTGAACCCTGACTGGCTATGTTGCTGAGCATGCTGGGCCACAACTTAAAAGGAGATCAGAGGGCCGTACCTCAGAGCAGCAAAGCCTTCTTCCTTCCTCCTCATGTCTGCCTCTCTCTCTCTACACACTCTCAGCCTGTCCACTTTCTTCATACTTACAAACTACTGAACATTTCACAGTGAATTCTGTACAAAAATATATCATTTGCGCACAAAGCGCTTAAAATATACAAGATCTTTCTTGTGTAGGAAGCTAATGCTGACAGAGCTACTGTACATAATAATATAAAAATCGTCGTCACTTATTTTACTCACATATACGTTTTTAATAAAAGCAAAATCTATCATACTAGAAAAGCAATGGTTCATCATCACCATCTAGGAAAGTAACATGTAAGCTGTAAATGAATTTCTATATAAGCAAGTATGGGTTCTCTGGTCTTTAAGTTGACATGTCCCACCCTTTCACTGACACTACAACTCTAGGTGCTACAATCAGTGTGCAGCCTGACTTGTTGTCTTGCCTGGCTTCCCTTAGGGCCTTTCCTGCCATTCTAACCTTGTTTCTGATGCCGTCCTGATCTGTTCCTCTCTCCATGTTCTGCGTGAGTAATGCCATTTTCCCACTCCCCCTGGTAAGTGTCTCATATATTGGCCTTATCTGAGGCCTATCTACGGCATACAACATTTACCTTGCTGGAGCCCAGCAGAGAGAAAGCCTGTATCTTCATCAAACACTAGTCAGCAGAGAGAAAAGGGGGATTGAAGGACTGCTTTATGAATTATTAAGATTGAAATCTTTCTCATATTACCTATCTTTTCCTCCTTCCATTCCATTTTCTTCCCTTTCTTTTTCTTTTTTGGTAAAATTTTAAAACATTTATATCCCTGTGTTCCTGAGTAAACGAGCTTGGGGCAGATTTTCCATTAAAAATAAAAGTTGAAGAGAGGAGGAAAGAGAAGAAGTACGTTGCTTGGTCGGTTTTAGTCATCTTTAATCAGCCCAATGTTTCTATGCTGGGAAAGAAAAGAGTCAGATGAAACAACTGGGTAATGATTTTTTTCTTACTAGTTTTCTTCAGTCTCGGATGTTGGAAACTTAAAAGGAATGTAAAAGAAAGACTTTCTTACCTTTTATTATTACTGTCAGTGAGTCCTTGCTCATTCTGACTTTGTTCAGTGGCCTAAGCAATTTTCCAACTTATTAAAAAAATGGTGCATTAACAATGTACTTGCCATTATCCTAGGTCAGGTATTTTTGAATGATGGATTCATGGCTGAAAGCCTGAGCATTTCTTTAATGATAGTCTGCCTGTATCAAAGAGACTGGCCTTAACCTGTGATATGATCTCTTTCTATTTCTCATTTTACCTCCAGAAGCCTTGCCTACTGGTTTAAATTGCATTAATTCGTTAAGAAAAACTACATAAGAAGAAGCACATAGATATTTTTAAGTACAACAGTAGTGGCTTCATTCACATGGTACAATTGTTATTCACAAAAAATGTTTCATTTCAAAATGCTGTCATAAAGAACAAGATTGGTAAGTGGTGTTCAAACCCAAGCATGTTCTCTTGTGGTTTATTTCAATGTAATATTACAGCATTTGACTTCACCAATTAATTCAGCCTGGGGTGTAGAGAAGAAAAGGCTATAGTGTTTGATTGGCATAATGTTTAGTTTGGAAGAATAATGAAATCACTCAGCCCGGTGTTTCATTTAAAAGAAAAATGTTCATACTTAATACAAAATCCCTAACTGGGTCTTGGTCAAGGTTTGCCTCAAAGAAGCATGTATATTTTCATAATTCTGACTATTCAGTTTCACATATAAAGGACACAATGGACATAAAGAAGAAGATCATTATTCAGGGAGTCTGACTTGAGAGTATGTTCTCTTCTTTTAAGGACCATCATAACTAGAGCATAAGACCAAAGGTCACGAGGCCCCACAGGAGCCATCAGGATCCAGGAAATAATCCAAGAGCTCCATGGAGGGCACTCAGTGTTAGTGGCTAGTGGACAAGAAAGACTAGAGGACAGAGTTAGCTGCATGACACCGGGCAGTTTAAACAACGTGTGGATCTCATACACAGTATTGTCTGCAGTCTCAGGCCTGCTACTTGTGATGCAGATGTGATACAGGGGGCTCACCGATGTGGTCATACATCCTGACTAGTGTGTGTTTAAATGTGCTCTTAATAAAATATTTCTGGGGCTGTGTGGAGTTGTGGTCCCTGCGCTCATTAGAGGTCTCTGACCAGCTTGATAAGTGCGGCTCTGCTCCATAATGATTTATTAAGGCTGGGGGTGGGGAAGGCTGGTGGGTCCAAACTGCCTCAGGACACTCCGACCACAGAGACAGTTAAGGGTAAAGGCTTGGAATAGAGGGTGCCTCTGAACAGATTTACATCATCTAAGATGCATTTCAAAATGAATTATGTAAGACAAAATGAAATACATAGGAGTTTCACAATTTTCGCCGCCTTTTTCCTCTGCTCTTTTTTTTCCTCTTCCTTCATTCTGAACTCTCGTCTGCATGGCCCTAAGGTAAATTCATGGCCATTTGCTTTATACAGCAGAGCACTAATGGACAGACATGGGGTCTATATGAGGGATAGTGTTTAAAAATGAATGGAACAGAGATGGTCAAATGTGAGCAAACAAACAAGTTTGACTAATTCTCAGGTTTGACTGATCTGTGTTGGGTGGATTAGGGTGCACTAGAGATACAGGACTGGTTGCATGGGATGGCTACAGTATTTGTGGGATCAGGACATTTTTAACTTTGCTGTTAGGTGAAAAAAAAGAAGCTTGTAGCCTGGTTTGGTCGTGAAACGGTTCTGACTGCTCTGTCACATACTGAAAAAATATATTTCTCTCACAGCTATGCAACAGCACTTGCTTTACAAATTGTCAGGAAGTACTTTTAGATAATTTCGCTTGTATAGTTTTTTATTTTTCTTAAAATGGTTTTGGTAAGAGCGAGCAGAAAAAAGCAATAGTTAAAAAAGGTGGAGAATTAAAGGATCAAAACTGTCAACTCTGCTTTAGTTGTGTTTTTCAGTGTGCTTAGCTTTCAGAGATGTATGCAGACCCAAGTTATTCACAGTAATTACAAAGGTACTGCTCAGACATAGATCTCAGACATATGGCAAAATCAGGAAATATGGTGGGTGGAGGTGGGCAGATAGCAAACAATCGCTATACAGCAAGACCAGGTACATCACTATCTCAAAATGTTATCAGAGCAACATCAGAGAACCATATCATTCAACTGAATACATCAGTTTAATACTTAATAATTAAATACTTACTATTCTGTCACAAAATATACTTTAAGTCCTGTATCATATCACTGTAGTTATAAACTTTAACTGACAATCAACAATTAATATTTAGTCCAGCTGTAAGAACCTGTATCCAGCCTGCCACACAGTAAATTAGGAGCCATGTTAAAAAAAACACAGACCTTCTGAGTGGGGTGTGAACAGGTGTGGGCTCGAGCTGGTCACCAGACATTATGAGAGCAGAGAGACAGGAGCGCTTGAGAGACTAGTGAGTCAGGGAGGCATCTCTACAGAGAAAAGCTTGGTATCCTCCAACAGAGGAAACAGGCTTAGTGGTTAGAGGATAGATCTTTTTTTTCCTTGCCACAGTTAATTTTCAAATCTCCAACATCCTATGGCTGTCTGTTTTTCTTCTTCTTCTTTTCTGTTTTTCTGCTTTCATTCTTTTCTTTTAAAATGAAACTGGAGCTGGGGTGGTGATAGTGATAGATGGCTCAGCGCTCTAACACTTTATCCAATCCGGCGCAGATTTCATCCAATAAAGAATCACTTGTGCACTCTCAAACTAAATGGAAGTCAGGCAGCGGAGAGAAAGGGGCTGCCGTGTGTTTCTGAGCTGCGAAAATCAAATTTTCTTAAAGCTGCCGCAGCAGTGGCTGGGCGGAAAAGGCAGCAACAGCCATGACTGGCCAGGGCCACAACGTCTGCACACACAATTTAATCCATCACAGAGCGCCTGACACCATATCAATCAACCTTTCATCAGCATGCCCCCATCCCCCAAAAAAGAAAAAAAAAAAACAATATTTCTATTCAATCACCTCTGACTGAACCAGGCCTGCAACCCACTGACCAATGGGGAGGACCAGAAAACTCCAGCTGGTTCAAAAACCTTTTTCACATATTCAGAGGGATAAAGTAAAACACATGAAGTCTTGCTTATTCTTGAGTGTATGTGCCCAGACGCAAAATGGTGGGGAAAATATTCAGGAATCCAAACCTTTTCTTTTGCTTCCCCATGAGACATGCATATAGCAAATATTTCTAGATAGAAATGAGGAGTAAATTAGGAAAGTAAACATACACTGCATGCAGTCCTTAGAGTGCTGATAGCTTAAAATGTTAATGTCATTATCACAGTGATATGACTGATGTAAGACAGTGACCCCATTAAATTCTCTGTCCTTTAACTTTTACTGCATGACAATAACCCCCCACCTTTCCACCTTAGCCCCTCCCATCACTGTCTTTTGTTCCGGGAATATAGTCCTTCTTACTCCCTCTGTATCCCACAGGCTGTGGCTCCAGTGGCCTATGATTTATAATTCATAGGGGCCGCTTTTATATGGGACCTTAGTCTACCTGATACCCTGCCACTGGGCCTGTTCTGGGACAGTGAGTGGGGAGGGCTCTTCATTACTCCTGGCACTGGAGTACTAACATGACACCCACCTCTTTGAAGCACCGGTGCTGTATGTAAATTGGACATAATAATCTATTTTTCCCCAGTCAATGTACTGAATCATATTCCTGAAATGGATGCCATTTGTTTTCTCCAACCAGCCATTTTGTTTTTAGCAACTTTCTGTCTGTTACTTACTCGTTTTCTCTTTTTACAATGAACAAAAGCAAACATTGACACAGTTCTTCTCTCACCAAAATGTTCTGAACTTACATTTTTTCAGTTAAGTTAATCGACATGTGTGTGACAGTGTTCTTTCTTCCTCCAGGACCTGTAAAGCTCAGGTCTCAGGGTATCCACATTACTTCCTCTCTGGTTCACTCTCTGCACTGACCTTCCTGCAGAAAGGTCTCCAACCCAGGCTGTGCTCCATACTCTGTGCTCTTGGCCTAGGGCTCTGCTTGGCCTCTATGCTCCACTGGCTCCCTAAACCCTAGTGAGGCTCCAAAAGGCCAAACACTGTACTTGTTGTAGATGCCCCACCACCCACCAGTGTCTCTTGTGCTGCAATGAGGGTGGGGGTATGGGCAAGGGGTGGGTGGGGGGAGAGTTCGTCTGATTGCCAGGAGCAGCTCAAATGACAAAGAGAGCGCAGCTCAGCCTGGATCAGACGCGTGTATTATTGTTGTTGTTGCTAAGTGCTCCTGACTAATTATTCCTCCCTCATTTGCAAACAGGGTTGCTACTCATTAACATATCAATGGGGACGAACGGAGGGTATGATGTCAAGGAGTGTGGGTTAAGCGTGTGGCTAAGCTTGGGGAGCACAGAGGCCATCATCCCTACAACAAACAGAATCCCCTCGCGCCTTCAGAACACATATTACTACCATGACACCCCCTGCTGTGTTAGTCTAATAAATAAGACGAAACAGAATGGAAGATAGGCTGTTGTTTGGGTGGGGGTGGGGAGCTGACACAGCAAAGAGCTCTCATCAGTGGGTTGCCCCTGGATTTGTTCAGTTGTAACACAACCCTGCGCTCCATGGAGATCATTTAGGCAATTATCAAGAACAAGGCCGGCTGCAGTGTTGAACAGCTCACTTCAAAGGCCTACACCAGATGAACAGTTACAGCACACTGGTCAATTTCCATACAAGTCACCCCTCCCTCCCCACTCTCCTTCACTCACTCCTCCTCTGCTTATGCCTTCAGGCATTTTGACTGTGCTAATGAACATAACACCCCCTCCCCACCACAAATACACATTCCTAGCTACTGTATGATGAGAAGTTCATGATGCACTCTTTATACTGTCCCTCTGAAACACAAAGAGAAGCAGCCCCAGTGAAGGACAACAGTGCCTTCCAGACACTCTGCCTTACATCTGCCTCTGGCAACTGAGGGAAACCAAAAGGTTTTGGATTTAGTCAATGAAGACTATTCCTCTGAAATCTGTAAAACTGAGGCTGTGTTGGCATGGGAGGAATGCATTACTTTCAAAGTTAAAGTTTAGTGCCCTTTCAGATGCTGATGGTAAGGATTGAGGCTCCAGAGTGTGCCTGAATCATAAGAAGAATAACCACAAGTTGTACTGCAGCACATATTAAATAAAGATAATGGCTTAAAGTTTTCATTTTCTCTGTCAGGGCAAAGCTTTTATTTTTCATTGGTGCCACCCTGTTGAGAAAGTGTGCTACTGTGAGATCAACTTTAGTAGGTTATTGAAGTAAAATGATAGAGATGAACTAAACAAAAAGACTACAGCTTTATATTTTCAGTAACCATGTGTAACCTGTGGGTTTCTGCAATGTGCTGAAGTTTAGATGATTACACTGGGATATCGTTTGGAGTTGATCTACGTTTATTCTGACATTCAAAAGTAAAACAGAAAAGCACCTCCCAGTAAACAGTCTGCCTGTTCCTGCTTCTCTCTCACAGAAGAATTGTACAAAAGTCCAGCTATATGCACATGTTTGGTATGAAATGCAAATTAATATACAATTGGACATACTTGACATTCAAAAGTAAGGAAGAAAAACACCTCAAAGTAAATAATTGACCCACTCCAGCTCATATACAAATAAATATAAAACAGACAGGACGGAGTTAGCGTGGTTCACAGATACTTTTAAAATATTAACACTTCTCCATCAAAATAATGTTATATATAACACTTCTACACCAATATAATTATATTAACAGGTTGTGACAAGCATAATGATGATGATGATGATAATGATTCAAAATAAACACAAAACAATAAGAACTAATAGGATTCATTGATATGTTAATTGAACAGAGAAAAATGACACCCACCGCTCCCACAGGAGAATTGTATAAAATGGGAGAGATGAAGGAGGGGCCCCAAAAAACGAGAAGGGGCTTTTTTGAGGAAACATTTAAACTTGAACACAAACACAGTAAGTCCTGTTGGTCAGGCATGAGAAATAAAACAAAAAGTAATATATGACATGGTTACACAGTTTAAGTATCAATTTGAGAGCTTTGTACATACTTTAATTTATAAATCACCATAACAATCTTAGTAATCCTTATTTGTCATAAAACTATCAATTGTTTTATGAGATTATAATGTTCATATATTCATGACAAGATATTCAGTAAGACTTCATATAGATCATACAAATCCTAAACACTTAATTTTCTGTTAGTACAAGAAAGGTTAAGACGTCTCAGTGAAAAGAGTCGCCAAAAACTACATTACTACAAGTTTTACTTGTGTATGTGTTGAAGTTTGCTCAACCAAAGCCCCTTCAGAACAAAGTTACACCTTACATCCAATCGTCTTTTCACTCTCTCACTCTCTCACTGTCACACACACACACACACACACAGACACACAATGACCCAGTCATACATACACCCAACAAGCTTTGTGGCACCGCACTTTCTAATCAGATTGAGTCATGTTTTATTGTAAAGATCCAAGACAAACATACAAGCAACCAGATCCTCCACTCAGGATAGAGTTTCTAATCATGCACTATAAATTATTCAGTCTAGAAAAATCTGCCCTCCCCAAATGTTTATTGATGCAGGATGGACAGTGTCAGACTGGTGACATGGATATGGATGCTGCCATCAAAGTTCGGAAGGAACCATAGGATGAGGCGGGGGTTGGCCCAGGTCAGAAAGCCAAGGACAGATACCAAACATACCAGATGAGAGCAAGAACATCAGCCGTGGAGATAATCGATTGGCTTTGAGGATGCAGAAAAGCAGAGACATAAGACCCGACGACTGAATGAGACAGAGAAATTAAATGTAGTAAATGTGAAAGATAAAACAATGCCACAAGAAGTCAATTGACAAACTGAGAGGAAAGAAATAAGATCATGGCTGCAGGGATGATACTAGAGGTTTCCCATTTATTCAGTGCAGTTAACATAGAACAGACTGTAACGTTACATTAAAGAAATATTAAAGATTTGTTATTAATATATACATGGACATAACTATATGCATCAACTCAATAATAAAGCAACTACAAAGGAATTATGTGACCACCTGCGCAGTATTAACCTGTATGAAGATTTAGGGTACATCATAGTACAGACAAAGGACTTGGCCCTGAACGCATCTTGTTAGACCTTAGTGCTGCATTTCACACTACTGATCACATGTTATTGTAGAGACTAGAACATGTCATTGGTATTACAGAAACAGTAGGTTGGTTTAAAGCTCAATAATCAGATAGACTCTGATTTGTTTGTGTTAATGATGAGGCTTTCATGCGCACAAAAGTTAGTTTAGAGTAATATTATTAGGAAAACATTCCCCAAATGACACCCAGCTATATTTATCTATGACAAAACAAATTAACCGATTAAACTCTTAGTGAAACTCTTGTCTGTAGACACCCTTTCTATTTTTTAGACTAGGTTTAAAACTTTCCTTTTTGCTATAGCTTATAATTAGAGCTGGCTCACACAACTCAGAACCATCTCTTACTTATGCTGCTATAGACTTAGATTACTGGGGATCCTCTCCACTCTCTATCCTCGTTTATGCCACCATTGCTTGTAATCAACTCTGTGTCATATTTCTCCCATATCCTTACTTCCTCTCTCCCTTTTTCTGTACATTTCTGCAGGTATCTCCGCCATCAGTATGTTTCCACTGCACAGTTACTCATCCTACTAACCTGCCCGGTGTTTTGCCTTGTTGCTGCTCCACTTTTCTCTGCCTACTTTCCACTCATCCCAACCAGCTGAGGCAGATGGCCACCCACCCTGAATCTGGTTCTGCTGGACGTTACCTCCATTAAAGGAGTTTTTTCTTTTATTTTAAAAATAAACTGAATTGACTAAAACAGATAAAGCTATTTCCTGAATTTTAAGAGCATGCTGAATTCTCATAGTCTCTTATTCTGACAGGTCATATCCAACCAAATACATCACTGCCACCCCCTCAGAACTGATAACTTCAAATAATGTTTTCTTTAAATGTATTAGATATTATGTACCATCACAATCTCACTTTCTCCTTCCATCTCTTTCTCTTCTCTTCTCCATAGCTTCCTATTAGATCAGCGTGGGTGTCAGAGAAATTGGCTAATTTGTATTTGTTGGAGATGTAAACTTGTTTAAATCTTTAATAAAAACAACAAGGATGAAATATCAGACATCAGCTGCAGAGCATGAAGAACAGCATTTTTATATCATGTCATTTCAAAGCCTGGGAGATTGCATGTGGTTGTGTGTGAGTGTGTGTGTGTTTGTGCCCTTTAAGTTTGCAAATGGCTTTGTGGTGATATTATTTTTATTTGAAATATTTACCTCCCCTTTCTGAATCTTCAGCACAGAGAGCACATTAATCCACAACCCCTTGGCAGCAATTTCTCAAACATTTCACAAATGAGTTTCATATATCTTAACAGGTTATTGGCTTCACTTCTAAATAATGTTATATTTTGAATGGAGCTGTTGCTGCACAATGGCAGATCACTTAACAGTAAAGAAAAAAAGGGCCAGCCCGACTTGTGAATGTTCTGTCTTTTTTAAAGTTATTATGAAAGTATCATCACTGTGTATCTCTTAGTGAATGAAAGGTTTAATAAGAAAAAGATTCTCTCCCCAGTGGGAGCTTATCGGAACAGTTTTAAAAAATTATTGCAGCCATTTTGTCTGCTTATCAGCTTGTTAAGAGTATAGTTTCCATCCCTCCTGGAGAAGAACTATATCATTAATGCACTAACAGGTAGGCCACGACAAAGGTCTGTTTCTTCATCATGCATGCCATGTGATATGTATCTAGTGGGACTGCAGTCACACCTAGTATTGGGTTATTTCACAACTCAGAGAATGTCTAAAACCAATACCAACATGTCTGTGCATACAAACTAATGAAGCAGTCTGTGTGGTCCTTTTATTCTAACTTTGACAGAGAGGAGGACAGCTAGAGGACCAGATGACCTCTGTGTTGCAGCTTCATGATGTTTGTGTCTTAGCTGAATCCATGTCAGCACAGTGTGTGTTTTTGTGCACGTATGTTTCTGTGTATTTGTACACATGCATGTGTGTGGGTGGGGGGCTGGGAGGACTTCAGGTCTGTTCAGCCTCCCTCTCTCTTTCTCTGCTTTTGTTGGGCTTTGATTTGAGCAATGTAAGAGCAATGCTACATCATGACACCCCTAAGAAAAGACAGGTCCACTGCCAAGAAATACTGAGTGATGTGTTGAAGTGTTTAATATGGCAGAGGAGGCAGCAGTTCACCAACAATAGAAAAAAAAGAGCTGTATTATACTGCCCAATAACAGTTCCACATGCTACTAATAACTTGCTAAAGTAAAAGTGTTGTTTCTTTACATATGCATGTTTTTCTCCAATGTTTTAGTCATACTCTCAGCATCATGATTTAAGACAGTGAGAAAACAAAAATTACAAAACATTACATTAAAATAGAAACCTTAGCAACAAACACATCTGGACTTCTATCAACTATGTTTCCAACCTAACACATCTATGGATTTCCCTGAGAGAATATATACAGTCGAATACTTGGTTAATACAGGAGAAGTAGATTACCTCATCTATTATTACACATTTTTGTTGCAGTTAATCTACTTTTAAAACATTGATTTTCTCTTCTCCAAGGCTTTTATTATGTTTTGGCTGACTACAATAGTGCAGTAAGAAGTTCTGAGATCTCTTCTGTAAGTGGAAGTACTAAATCGTAAAAATATTTATAAAGCCCAGTTTACCCAGTCTCACTTAATCATATATAAGTGCTCAAGTATTACACTGAAATGAAACGCACTGAGAGAAATAACAAGTATCAACGAGCATAAAATGTTGATATTGAAGTAAAGTAACCAAAATTGAACACCTGTACTACTTTCTACAGCTGTACTATTCTACTGAATGCATCTCACTACCTGAATCCTCATTGATCCTCATCTCAACATCACTGACTGTATCCGTTGTTACCCTCTAAATTTGTTTTGTTATTGTTTTATCAAAAGCATCGGCAAATGGGGGAGATAAATCATGACATTCCTGTGTGTTGTCATGTCCTTTAAAGAGATCAGAGCTGGCACCTCTCTCCACAGACTAGACCCAGGTCAGTCATGCAGTCTGTACAACAAAGACTATCTCCATCCCCACAGGAGCACTCTGACCCTCTCATCTAAATATTGCATGAATTACATGTGCTGGGTTTCCTGATCTAAGTTAACCACCGCTGATAAAGACAGATGTTCCTCTTATGCACAGGGACCTGCTAAATTTAGCTCCCCCAGATGGCCATGCTCTATATGTCAGTGATCCATAGACCTGGAACAACAGGCCTCACAGTGATTCCGGTTAATACAGTCTGGAGACTAATGCAATACATGTTGGTATGTTATAGGAGATAATCATTATGTTTTTGACTGTGGGAGCATTCAGCTAAGTGGATTTTGATCAATATGATATGTGGTAACAATAACCACACTTTTTCTCCCACTTCTTTTGTCACTCCCCTCTAAATACAGTATATAGCTCAATAAAGATGAAATGCAGTATGAGCACCCCAAATATTGTACTGTAATAAACACTCTGGTATCACCTCAACTGAAGTCAGCTTCTAGGCTGTGATAGAAAACTCATTCACTCACATGAACAGTATCTGCCAAGCTTAAGGCGGGTTGAGAGCCAACAATTATCAGCTACTATAAGTCTTGTGGAAATAGTGGCAGAGTGTGTTATAAATACTGACATGTAGATATCAGCAAAATCCATATGATCAAAACACATTACATTTATTGCCTGGAAGCAAGCTCCACATTATGAAGTTTAATCCCCCTGATCTATATCAGTAATTGTGGTGCAATACTTCTAATTATGGCAGCAGCATTGATAATCCTGTTAATACCAATCAGATATGCAGCGGAATCAGAGTTAGGGAAGGCAAGCAGGAGGAAGGAACGGGAGGAGGAGAGGAGAGACAACATAATCATTTGGAACAGCAATGGAAATTTGATCAGGAAAGGGACACATACTTAAATGTACCTACTGAAATGCAAGTAACAGTACTGACCATAATCATTACATTGCAGGGTTTTAAGAAACTTTAGGAGCACATGCTGCTTGCGTGCTATGCTGGTGATATGTTTTATTAGCTAGGTAAGTGCCTTGTCTCTATAGATGTCAGCAAAGTCAGTTTACTGGTCAGTCAGGTTGGATGCGTTGCCATAATATTCTATACAAATATTCATGGTCCCCAAAGGATGAATCCTAATGATTTAATCACTTTTCCACTAGTGCCACCATGAGGTTGACATTTGCAGTTGTTAATCATGTCTTCCCAGCTATTGGAAAGATTGCCATTAAATGTGGTACCAACATACTCCCCCACCCCCAACTCCCAATTCACTTGTCAGCCCCCCACGCCTTCCCCTGCCCAGCATGGAGATGCTGAAAAAAAACTGATTATTTTAAACATGAGGCTGGGTGGGATCTGACGGAAACGTGATAAAAAGGCAACATAGAAAATGGATGAAAGGCATAGAAAATAGATGCAGATCAGCAGTGGAGGCAAATCCCTTCTGAGTCCATCTAAATGAGTCAGAAGGGGACCAAACAAGATGGCCTCCCTTTTGCCCATTTACAATTCAAGCAGCCCGGTCACACAGCATGTTATTAAAAGTCTTATGTTTTAAAAACTATCCTGCATTATTACAATAATGCTTCATTAGCTTCCTTAAAGGAAGCTGTAGCAGTACGACTGACATAAGCAAAATAACTGAATGAAGAGACGAAGTGTCTAAAGGAAAAAGTTAACTTTCTCTTATTTTCCCTTTGTTTGCCTGAGGAAGGATGTTAGTGGAAGAGAGGAAAACTCAAGCAATGCTTGAGCTCCTTCATCCTGCTTATTACAGTGCCGCCCCGGCTCTCTGTCCTCAAGCCTTTCTGCGCCTCACTATTTTAACTACACCTGTCATTTGCGGTCCAGTCATTTTACCTCTCTACTCGGCTTTCTTTCCCCGCTTACAGGGACTGTTAACTGGGCCTGTCTGTCATGCTGGCTGGGGCTGGATCTTGGGATGAGGCTGTGGTGGGGGCAGATTTAGGCTCGGGTGAATGGTGAGAGTGGGGCAGGCGAGGGCGGGAATGATTTTGGAGGGGAGGATTGTAATGAGCTTGCGGCAATGCAGAGCTATAGGAACACTGCATGGTTCTTCCCTCCACTGTGAGGCATCCATCTTCACAGCTGCAGAGATGGAGCAAGAGGACACAAGCGAAGGAGAGGAAGAAGATTTAAAGACAGAAAACTAATGTGTTGGATTTCATATTTCTTTCTACCTCATCCCACCTTAAATCAGTCTGTTTCCATTTCACTCATTTTTTCCCCACTTTCATTCATTTTCTGGCTTCTTCTTATGTTTCATATAAAATACTATGGATTTACTTGGTAGTACTTTACATTAATATATCAAGCTCAGTGCTGGAACGTGAGTGAGCTGGATGCTGTCTTTACATAATTTCAGTGCATCAGATTGCTGGAGAATGAAAGTCACCAACATACTTTGTATATCAAGTACAGTTGTATACCAGGATTTTTCTGGTTTATAACTACTTTAATTGGAGGAGGATTGTATGTATGCATGTATTAAAAAACAGTTACCCGCACACCATTCAGCCAAGATTTATTTATTTGAGACCAAAGCTGTTCTCAATATGATTTACAGCTTTTTGCAATATTTATGTTAGCGAGTAAGCTATTTTGAAGTTACACCACTTGGAAAATTTAATTACAGATTAAAAACAACAGCAATTGCAGCCATTAGCTCGAATAAATATGTAATCTTCTATGTATTTCACTCACAAATAACTGTTGATCA
>JAUBNQ010000017.1:7434861-7451811 GCA_032353495.1 Ctenopoma kingsleyae | reverse complement strand
GAAGTATATCTGAACTGATTCTTACTCTTTCCTGGAAAAATATATCAGTTTTTTTTCCTATTTAAAATTTACGAATAAGTCATTATTAATGATCTGTTGTTTTTAACACATCATTTGGCAAGATGTTCACAGCTGACAAGCAGTACAAAATAAGCAGTTTCCTCATCCTAGTATCAGAGAGACATGATTTCAACATGTATAGTGAACTGATAAGTGAAAAAAAAAAGCTCAGAGAATCTGTGGTGGTGTTGTGTCAAACTCTTAGATGCAAGAAAAACAAACTTGTAAATCAGCTTTCACAGCCATTGAGAGGGACAATGACAACTATGTTTTATTGTGTTACAAACAGAAGAAATATCTTTTCATATGAACGTCCTTTGTCTGCATTTATATGAATGTAAATAAGACTCAGCTAGTACTGGTTTATGCTTCCTTGTCAGATGATCTCTCACCAAGAATGAATCATTTATGAGGGGATTTATTTTCAAAGAGAAATAAAATCATAAACACCTATGGCACAGGTTGTAAAACACTATAATTATTTCTGTCCCAGAATAATGGTGTAATTTTCTTACACTGCTAATTTGACACCACAAAATTGTGAATTTCATCCAAAAGAAGGCATTATACAAGACTGCAGGGAAATGTAATTTGAAGAAATCAGGGATCTAATACAGTTTATAATACCACTGAAAAGCAGAAAGTACTAATTTGCTATTCATACTGCTTTCATAACATAAGTACAGTTTAGTTTAACTCAACCATGTCAAAGCATAAAGCTCTGTTAAAAACCCTCTCCACATGAAAGAGCCCCTTTTAACACTGATTTTTTTTCCTTGTGAGACAAAGATAAGTAAATACAGAGGAGATAATGAATAGACTGGAAAATGAGCATTACTGCTCTGCACTGTTCAGTCTTGGGGACAATTGCAGCATTTTGGGTAAAATTGCTTAACCCCCCCCCTCCAAACTCCCTACAGCCACCATACTCCCATACCCATCACGCACAGATACACACATCTCCAATACACATGCATACACATAAACACACACTCACTCATCTCACCCCCTCTCATCCTATAATCCTCTGGTAAAGCCCTCTCTGTCCATGTGGACCCCCCACCCAGAGGGACCCTGCCAAGGCAAATTAGAGAGAGGAGAGGGGGCTTTTGTTTCGCAGCACTCTGTGAAAAGAAAAAAAAAATCTAAATTATTTCTTGAGCTGGAGCAATTTGACATGCTGTGATAACTGCTCTGTCAGAAACTTCTTTGACATCTCTGAAAGAGAAGATTTTCTGCCACAAAACCAGGCCTCCATTTAAAAACAGTCTTCAAAAGAGCCACAAACTCATTAGGCTGTTTAATTACGCTCTGTTCGCGTCTCTCTCCATCCGTCTCTCCTCTCTGTCAAAACAGAGGTTAAAACAAACTGGCCCCATCAGAAGTAGTCCTGGCTCCCATCACAGCACCCCCATTTCACTCTTTTTTTTTCCCACAAATCCCCTTCTTGGCGTAATATCTCATCTGCCTTTTACCTTGCCCCTCTCCCTTTTGTACCTGGCCTTATTTTGTGATGCAAAGAACAATCTCTCCTCTCTCCCCTTCAGTTCAATCTATCATTCTCTGCTTTGTATTTTCCTCCAAAACCAATAAGCTGGCTTGTTGTCTTGCTGTTATCGTCAGCCCTTTATAGATGGCCCACTTGTGTTCTTAGGGAAGTGATGTTGTTTGACCACAGTTCACTTGCTACCTTTCCCCTTCTTACCAACAGTTACTTCTGGAGCCAGAGCCGGCCACAATCACAGAGCAACACCACATAAGCAATCAGATTCACTGACAGAAAGAAAATGTCTTGTTCATCTCTCAGAGTGTCTGTCTCCTGGCAGACAAGGAAAATGGATTCTCCCTCCAAATAAGAGCTATAGTTTGTCTGTGGTAATGTTTTCACAATCACAGATATATAGGTGAATAAATGCAGAAAACTTTACTAGCAGAAAATACATCCTTATGTGATTGAGACATTGCTTTAAGGACATTTTGTTGACAAGTGTGTGTGTATACACACACATACATTTATATATATGCTAAGTGCACACACTGGGTCAGGGAGACATACTACGTACTGACATACGTTTTGCAAACTATTACAGGACTTTAGATAATCGTGACGCTAAAATTCTCAGCAACTGGCACCTGAAATTTTCACCTGAATTTAAGGCGCTACTCTAAATTGACTGAAATGATTACATATTTCAAAGACACTGATTTAAGTATGTGCATGCTGTTCCAGCACGTCAAAGAGTTTCAGAGTTTCTCAAAAGAGAAGCTGTAGAAATAAATGGAAATGTGATGTGATGTGCATAGTAACAGCATAATCTTCTCAGCATTATTGACCTTAATTCTAAAATACTAAAATAACCCTGGTCTAAGTACATGAATATTTTCTTCACATCTATTGTGATCACTGTGGTTTGACTTCAATAGCAAATCACATTTAGTCTGCTTCTTTGTTCTTTGTAATGGTACAATACCCAGTAAAGTTAACACTAACTGGAAATTTTGTTTGCCTTTTGTTCGCTGCTGAGGAAGATGTGTTTTTTTCATTGGACCTGTCTTTGCTTTTGATAAAATACTGTCCCTGTGGCCAGACATCCCCATCCTTTAAAAACAACACTGTCATCTTATCAAGACTTGAGCACTAAATAGGGAATTTTACTCTTACAGATCCAATTACAGTGGCATTGCCTCACCTCTTTCTGTTGTGCCGCGCTGAACATCATACACATATAGCTTCACATCTCACTCTGGCCTTTTCAAACAGGAATGTCAGTGATTATTCTTATCTAAAGGAGAATCCTTACCTCGAAAAGAGAAATTCTTACACATATTTATTATACAGTTCTCTCAATAACCTCTTCAGGATCAGTTGTGTTTTTGAAAACACTCAATATCTAAATCAAACTGTGTCACTCAATACATTTTCCCACCCTTTGAGATCAATGTATTTTACATTCTTCATCCCTGTCTGCCAATATCAATGATGGAAGAATATCAATAATGACAGCTACATTTGTATCTGTATCATTTCAGCAGTGGAATCTATTCCTCTCCTGCCCTCTACTCCCTCTTCACCCGCCAGCAGCTACAGAGCTCATGTTCAGCCAGGCGCGTACAGGATATTAGCTTCTCTACCAGCAAATTTGCTTTTCACATCTATTTCTTTTTGCTTCTAACCAGTTCTTGGATGGCTTGTTATTGAGCTTAGTGTCCACAAATGCCATTGATCCAAGCCACAACTGGGATCCATACTCGGGCACTTTAACACTCTCTCAGCGTGTTAGTAATACTAATCCTGCTCCACCGGCAGGCCCATTGATTTTATAGATTTCCTCCAAAGTTGTGATAATGATATATCATTGTTAAATTTGGTAGAACAAACTGCTTTGCCAATCTATCAATGCGTGCAGAGGCTCTGATTCAAAGATGGTCTACAAGTCCAGTGGCATACATTTAACACTTTCTCCAGTCTCTACCTTTCTTTCTACATGTGCACAAACTGGGGCAATAACTTTGACACACTGAGACACACACAGTAAATACAAAAAAATAATATGAATATAAATCTCATGTCACCAAAATGTGCTATGCAATCATGCACTCCATACACCGGCTTTATCAGAGAGAGACCTCCTGTAGGGGTACAGGATGTGATGAGTGGCACATGGCCTTAAGTACCTTCAAAACACACAAGTTACCTAGGCAGGTCCAGACGTGCAGAGGGTAACTGCAGAGAAAAATAAGAAGAAAAATGTTTACTGTGAAAGCATTCTCATATTGTAGCTGATGAAACATTGGGGAGTGGGGAGCAGGGAGCAGGGAGCAGAGCAGGCAGAGGTGAAAGATAGGGCTGGAAAGGCTGTGGGGCTGCGTGGTGGGGTGGCAGAGGGATGAGCACAGGGAATAGTGAGGCCTGGAGAGAGAACTAATGGGCAACACGGCAACAGTTCAAACCGGAGGCGCAGCGAGGCAGCAGTGGCCTGACACAGCTGAAGGCCTCAGAGGAGTGCCAGGCCTATTAGAGCAAGATAAGGGCCTGTTTGGAGAAAGGATCCTCTCAATGGTGGACTGGGCAATAACACAGGCATGGGCATCAATTAAAGAGAGAAAATATGACATGGAAGTAGGAGCGCATTAAATAAAAACAACAAACTGCCAGGGCGACTGCACTCCCCTCTGAAGGACTGGGAATGGGCAAGGAGCATCAGTGCTGAAATATGGTCGATTTATTCTCCACAGCATTGTCGAGGTGGGGGGAGTTTATGATGAGGTGCAATGTAAAGGGTAGAAAAGAAATGAGTCTAGATGCCTTCTGGACACAGAGCTGCACACACAGATGAAAGATGAGAGACACGGAGACTCACCTAAAAAAGTCAACCACAATCTTTACAAGAAAAAATTTCTTGCCAGTAGATGACTGCTATGATAACTAATTTAGCTTTAATTCACCTTCCATTCAATTCCTTTAAGCCTACAGGCAACACGTGATGTGCCAGACTGCAATGGCCTAGATTCTTTACGGACATGGAAACAGTCATGAGATCATTTGACCCGCTTGAAAAACTAAACCTATTGGAGAAATTAGAGAAATGACGAACAGGCATCAAATCTTGCAAATTATCCCCTCACAATCACAATATTGTTATTTGCTGTCTAAAGATGTCAGGTCCTGCCATTACCTACAGGGTGTTTTGTATCTTCATCCCAGTAGTGCCCTCACAAGGTGCCTGTCGACTGCCCTCTGGAAGGAGGTGTGGGTGGCAGACGGCCTTCATGAAACACCAGTAAACAACAATGAGCCGAACTGACACATGCTGCTGAAAACAGTGAGATTCTCCTGTTTTTGTTTAGAATGTATGTGCAAAAGTATGTAGGCTTTTCTTTTGGCTCTGGCTGGGTTAATGTGATTTCCGTTCCGCCTGTCGGTTCCAGAGACCCAGCTTTTGAGCAGTGGTCAGGTGAAGCCTGGACTCAGCCCCCTATGGCCATTAGTGTGGAAAGAAGACAACCCAATAAACAGAGAAAAGCTTGATGTGCACAGGTCACTGCACAACCAGCAGTCAAAAAGCATCTTACCCTGGAGATTGTTAGAGCAATAACATGCAGCAGGAGTCTAAGGACCTTAATTATTGGTCACTCTCAGTGAGGAGATATTACGCAAATCCTGGATGAATTCATGCTAGTCACTGATGGCAACACAGATCTGAGCATGCTCAGAGTAAATGTTGTGGATGTGAACATCTTCCAGCTAACCCCCAAAAAAGACTGTAGACAACACAGACAACACATAGTTCACAATCATCAGGTAAAATATTATCTATTAACAATTATTATTGCTTCAGTTTTAGTTTCGGAACCCCACCCTACACTTCCACACCATTTCCGCTGCATGCTGTCTTGCTCTTTAAAAAGCACTGTGAGTGGAGCTGGCAGTAAACCTTTAAGGATTTGACTTGCAAAAAGCATCTCATATATTGTTTATGAAAAAAAGCAAAGGTTTCCTTCCCTTCACCTGCCTCCAAGCATGTTAGTTTTATTTACTTATTTTTAGACTTGCACTAGTTAGGGAGAGGCATACTTGTCTGACTACATCTATACAAATAAAGATAGACTGCGTCCTCATCTGTCATTTCTCATAAGGAGAGTCAAAACTATTCTATTCACGTTAAAGATTCTTGGGTGACATCTTCAATTGAGTCAAAGAAGCTGTATTTTGTACTTTACCCCTAAAGAATGAACACAAAATGGGGGTAGGATTTAATAAAAATGCAGAAAGTGCCATCATAACATTGAAATATTATTGGGAAAAAAAGATTTAAAAAAGGATCTGTCACCATGTGTCAACTTGATCCACCCTGCACAAACCTTCTTTTGTTAGGAACATATGGAAGAAAAGGAGAGAGTAGGCAAATTACCCTCCGTAATTGGCATCCTGATCAAGGACAGCCATGGCAGTCGAACAATACAACCTTTAATTTATCAGAACTCATTATGAGCTACTGCTATAATGCCAGAAGATATTAGAATAAATAGTGACAGGGAGCAGGGGAATCAAACACTCTGCTGTTGAATGGTTTTGTTGACTGTGTGAACAACTCAGGAGAGTGACAGAGGAAGCGTGTGTGTGTGTGTGTGTTGGCAGGGGTACCTAAGTTATGAAGGATGGGTAGCGGTGGTGGGGAGTGGTGTATGCACGTGTGCAGCAAATGGGTTCGGTAGCATACCTGATCACAGTTCAACCTAATCACGACCTTGACAGACAAACATGACACTGAGCAGAGGAGGATATGATTATATATGGGTGTATGCTTGCTTCACCTTGCTTTGACTGTGACTGTAAAGGGCGCAGGAAGAAGTGAGTTGTCAGAGGGTCCTGGGGACACTATGCTATGCCTTAACACATGTGGCCCCTGTGGGACAAGCTCGCTCATCTCCTGTGTCCACACTGCATAATGGACACCTTACAGCTGAGTCGTCAACTTTGGTGTTTGGAGTTGATGGCGTGGAGCGACAGGAGAAAGCCTCTTTGGCTCCATTATTTATCTGGGCAGGGGCTCTTTTGAGAGTCAGCAACATGCAATGCACTGACCAGAGAAGCACCCATCACTACACAACGTGTAGGTGCTTGTCAAAGAAGATGGGTGTCAGGTGTGTGGTGTAGAGGGATTTAGACAAGGTAGTCACTATCTCATTGCCAATATCTCAAACCACAGTGTAAACACACAAACATAACTACAACACTGCATTTCTTAAACACAAGGCTAGTCACAGTGCTCATGACTAAGGCTGGGTAACATTTGAAAATGTTCAATCTATGCCACTACAACCAAAGTTTGCCATATCAAAATCACATATTTTGATACTAATGTTTATGGAGTAAATGATTTATTTAACAAAATATGTCATCCTATTGAATCACTGTTAAGTAGAAGATGAATATTTGAATAAACATACAAGCCTAAGTGGAATGGCTTACATATACTTAATTTGTCAATAACAATCTTGTACAATCCTGGCACAAGCATTTCATATTTGCTGATTTTGATATCACTTAGCCACAAATCAAACACGTATTAATAGAGCGTCTGTCTGCTGTCTCGCCCCCCTTATGACCCTGCATCACTTCTCTGAGTAAACACACTTTGGAATAACTGGTTAATGCTACTTTTAAAAAGCATCTTCACAGCCATCATGCTGACTTCTCTTTTACAAAATTTCAAACTGATATTAATGAAACCCTGAGGGACGAGGGATAGCAGATTAACTACAGTTACCATAAACATTAAGGCTTATCATGTGTCCACAAACACACATTAAATATATGAGTATAGTTGAGTTTTTCAGCCAACAACAAAAATGTTCAACTTCGACAAATGTCAGTGTGCATGTGTGTAAGAGCATGCATGTGTCAGTATTTGCCCTCGCCAGACAAAGCTGGTTCTGATTAGCTCCATCACCAACACAGCACCTTTGTTTAATCTGCCTGTCCCCGTCTCATTTTCCCCTGCAGACAGTGAGCAAAGCTCCTCTGCAGCCAGGCAGACTCCTTTCTCCTAATCTTGTGAAACACCACTGCAACACAAAAATGTTCTTCTGATCCTCTGTGAAATATCTGTGAAATTAGCGAGAAGTGCTCAAGTCTCTGTGCAGAACCTCTTCTCACCTGGAAAATGAGCCTGTGCGTTTACTATCTACCTTGATACAGGTAAAATGGACGCCGCACCGACACGGCAGCTGAAGTGGTAATATACTTCTTGTAAGGGATCAAATTGTCCTCAGCACCCCTCCCCTCTTTATTACCAAGGCTACTCCATTGGAAGTGGTGAGTGGCTTCATTGTGTGGCTGATAGTGCATCTCTCATTAGCTCCCAGTGTGTGAAGCAAAATGGGTCCAAGGCAGGTTTTTATGTCTAATCTGATATATGGTGTGAAGACACTGCAGTCTGGCCCCTGAGACACTTACAGACATGGGTTACTGGGGTCCAGGTCAGGGAAATGACACAGATGTACCCATATATATTTGCACAAATACTCTCTAACAGCTTACAAGCTCTGTAAAATTGTCAAAAATATCAATATTTTTAAACATCTATTACATCATCATATTGACTGTACACCCATTTGATCTAATTTAACAATTTAGCGTCCAAAAATTGCATTTCTCTGATTATGACACATGAGCTAAGGCTATTTAGAGGTGCACAGGTCACTAATCACACATTGTGGTCTAATGCTGTCATTTGCACCTCCACACATTGGCTCTCCAATTGTGCCACCAAACCCAACCTGTACACACCCTTGCAAATTACAAGGACAGGGCGCAGTGGTGACTGACACTCAGTGCAGGGGCTCATTATCACCTTCCACTGGCTGTGAATGGCTTGCTATCCCGGTCACCAAGCAAGACCCCGGCTGCCAGCTACTTCTGGTTTGTCTGGCTGTTGGCCCTGGGCCCCAACATCAGCCTTCTCAGCATGACTGGAACTGCTCTCCAACATGAAGACATGAGCTGAGAAGAGGGCAACTCTACCAGTCAAAGCTGGCAGGTATAATTGCACTGAAAATCACTCTAAATCTGCTCCTAAAGGATCCCAGGGCATGGGAGATGTCAGTCCCAGTCTCAAGCAGTAAAATATGTTAAGAGTGGAGTCAAGCTTTAAGCACGCACACACACACACACACGCTCTGTCTTTTGGTCTCACATGTACAAACACACACTGTTCATACACCCCCACATTCAATTACACACTCACTCAAACACTTGTGGGGAGCACGTGTACATTGTGTGTGTGTGGAGATACAGAAACACACACACTATATACCAGAGAGAGGACAGATGAAGCTGTTGGGCTGATTCTGCAGGTTTCCTCTTGGCATCAAGTCCACTCAAGTGAGAAGACATTTCCTCATTAGGCAACCCCAGCTTTAGACAGCTTTGGGGCTCAGAGAGTGTTCATGACTGTATATATATGAAGGCAAGCACAGCATGCGTGTGTGTGTTTGTGTGTGACAGAGAGTGGGATCAGAGAGGATCATAGTATAGTGTATGTGTATAGAATGGATACAGGGGGAAAAAAGAAATAGGCCAAAGAAGCAGATAACAAAGACAATCAAATCACAGTATAACAGAGTTTCACCGGGTTCACTCCAGCAGTGGTAAGAGGTCTGCCAGCTTGACCTGCATCTCTGACCCATATGCTGTATGTTTCTATGTTTCTAACCCTGACTGCAGAGGTGCTGAGCTGTGTGTCCTATGCCTTCCATCCCAGACTAGAATATGTTCCTGGGCCTGTCAGAAAGTCAAGGCCAGGACCAGAGCTCCAAGAGAGGTGCTTCGTGTTTTAGTCTGCCCTGCCCCACCACAGAGCAAGAGAGATGAGGAGATATGCGAGAGATAAATCACTAAGTGCCTCACCTTGGGTCACCGATCACACCAAAGGCCACCAGCAATCTCTATTTGAAGCACTGCATTTGCTGCTTCAGGGCTTTGCTCTCTGGCCTTGCTATAAATCAGCATATACCATCTAACTGCACAGCTCCTTTTTCTCTACCCCCCACCCCCTTCACTAAAGGTGTAATATTACATTAAAATTCTGTCAATTTGTGAAACACTCCAAAATAGCAACAAGAAAATACCACACATATGACAGTTTTTACACCATATCTAACCTGGACAGTTAAAACGCAGAGTGTTTTTTCAGCTATTAAAACAAATTAGGCAAATAAACTCATTTAGGGTAAAGGAAGCATATGTAGTAACTCAGTATCTAATAAAGCAAACATAATTTAAATAAGTTAACCATAATTATTACAAAATTGACTGTCTGCCTTTGGCACTATGATAAACAAAGATTAACAAAAAGAATTAAAGTTTAAAATATAGCACAAAACTGTTCAACATGGTGAAGCGCTAATCCTAGTGATGGTTGACACCAAAATTGTACCGTGTCACTTCATTGCTTTTGACACACTTCTACACAGTGAAGTTCATGGTGAATTACCACAATACCAAATGGGCATGGACAAGAAAGAAATTTCTATTCTTCATATGACAGAGTGACTTCTGCTGTGAGAAGTCGCATAGACAGAAAGAGACAGAGACACCATTGGCTGGTGGTCATAATCGCACACATCACATACGCCTCCCACCCCTATTTGGTATTTTTCAGTCACATCTACACATCTAACCCAAACATATGACTTGAAGGAGTAATTTAAGGTAGTCTGGTTGATTAAAAATGGCACACTAGCTAAGAGGAAAAGGTAAATGCTCTACATTTAGTACTACAAAATAGACACTTCTGGTAGAAATTTGAATGCTGCAGACAGTTCATTCCGAAAGCTTTAAGACCTCACACAAAGTCTAAATTAAGGAACCCCAAACCCTAAGTCAGAATATGATTCACCATAATTTACCGGTAGAACTACATGTGACTTAAGTCATCGATCTCTGAATTTCAACCTTAGAGAATATCTTTATTGTGAAAAGGTGTGCTATAAAAGAGAAGAAATCCTACTTAGGGAGTTGGATGCCTAGAAACTCTTTTTGTCCCCAGCCTGTCCAAAAGACAGTCTGTCAGGCTTGTACTGCCTTGAGTGTGACTGTTCTCCTTCTTTTCCTCTCCTTCCTTCTCTCCTCAGGTGTCATAATGGCAGCAGACCAGGCCTTGATGGAGGTGAGATGGGAGTAATAAAGAGTGATCCACAGGGAGCAATGTGGGGGTGTCACATGTATGGCATTGCTGTATCACTGTGGAACAGCAGGCTCAATGCTGCAGGAGAATGCTTTTACACTGAAGGAATGCTGCAGGTGATACATACAATTACATGACATCTAGAACCCTGACAGGCTGACACCCACAGACTGCAGCCATGTTTGTATGTGTGTGACTATGTGTGTGTATAACTGCAGGTTAGCAAGCCAGAAAGTAAAAAAATAAATAAAATGAGAACATATTGGTGAACAAATAAAAAAACCCAAGGGAAGAAAGAATGAGGGTCCAGACACATTTACCACAAAAATGAACATCCTATTAGGACTGTAAAATCAGTTGTCTCCCTCTTAAAAGGATCTCCATCAGCCATGCAGGACGAATCCTTATAATAATCAGAACACTTGAGAGGAATAGTAAAGACTTTTAAGAAGGAAATAAACACTGTGGCTCAGTTTGGTTTCCAATACTCTCATAATCATGAAAAAAGTATGGCTTTGAAAGTGTCAACAAGAGGGAGAGAGGAGGAGGTAAGAGTGATTCTACTTCTTCTATTAACCTGGAATGATTATAACAGCCTGATGGGCTACCTTATTTCATGGAATATTAAATTCAAATGTGGCTCAAAGGAAGGACAGTGCTGAAGAGGGGGAAGGGACACTATATCTATAGACCTCAGCAACCATGTACTGGAAGGCAGATTTTCACAGGTAGAACAAACAGTCCCTAATTACATACATGCATGAATATGACTTTAATTATTATCTTATGTCTCTTCATACCACAGAGAAACCTGCAAGACCTCAACAAAGCTGTTACCTATTAAAACCTGGAGCCACGTCTCTGCTTCTTTGCAGCAGTGTCCATAAAAACAGTTGGTACATGAAAGAATTTTTATCAAAATTTAATAAAGCAAATCCTTTGATTTTTCTTTTTAAAATACAAACTAATCTTTAAAATAACCTTTTATTGACAGAACCTTTGCTAGACATGTAATTTGAATGCAGCTGTTGTAAATACCAAACTAGTGGTGGTAGTATTAGGTGCACTAACACCAATATTGTTAATTATTTATCATTAAGGCACATAAGCCCAAAGTAAAAATGAAATATCTCAGGATTTTTTCATTAATCCATAATAGGCCATTGATGTCAAATGTAAGATTTCAGAGAGGCAATTGATTTTTCACACATAAGGTCAATGTTTGTGGAAGGCTGGTTACAAGATGCAGTGAAAACAGTTGTTCCACTTTAGGAACTACAGGAAAGCATGTGAACAACACATTTCATGGATAGTAGCTTTTTACCTTGTTACCACTGTATTTAGTATAACTCGCCTCACCTCTGTACACACATCAGTTGAGTTAGTTCTCTAGTTTATCCTATGTCTTTCCCAGTAGCACTTTATCATTGCCATCTGTACAGTACTACGTTACATTGCAATACAGGATGGTATTTTATATACTGTCCATTTGTAAACACACATTCTAATAGCTGAAGTCACACAAAGACAGGAAAAAAAGGAAGTAAGAACTAAATGTATTCTTCTAAAATGTCATTTATATTAAATACTAATATAATAATGAAGTTAACTGAAGCAGCAGCAATAAGTTAAACTGGCAGAGTGATAATAGCAGTTACATGTAACCATCAGCAAATTAATCTAAACTTTAAACTGTAGCTGAGTAGTAAAGGGTACAGCTATACTGTACCCTTTACAAAGATGTAAGTGAATGATTTGTGTGGTCAAAGCTGAAGTTCACAAGTTCCACTGAATCTAAAATGAAATTAAAATCAAAAAGAAATACTTTTTTACATCTCGTATGCCAAAATCTGAGCACTGTATTAAAATTAAAGTTGGCCAAGAGGTCTAAATCCACGAACCATCAGAACATTCATGTTTAAATTTTGACTTGAGATATATCTGTTGAACAGTGTAAGTGACTATATTCATATTTAAGGAAATTTGTTTTAATTTCATTTTATGGTCTTCCTGTGTACATGATTTGCATTTTGTTTTTTTAGATGAATTTTATCAAGGAACCACATTTGCTCAGGTACGTCATCATTTATTTTCAACATGAAGTTGAAAGGTTATGTTATAAATTCTTACAAAATGTTGAATAATTCAGTCAGTATAATAAATCTTGAAAAATTACTGATTTTAAGGAAATGACACAAGGCTTCATTAAGGTACATGCAGAGTAAAGCTGTACCTCTACAGTTAATTCAATATGCAGAAATACAGCCTTACATACATTTCCACATTTATTAATAAATTTACCATTTAGTGGACAATGGAGCCTGAACAGCATCCTAACATCATGGCCCAGATGGTAACTGAAGACTCATGCTGTCATAGCCAGAACTGTGTCTGCGTGGGATTACTGAACAGAAAGAGTAGAAGAACAAGAGAAAAAAAAAAGACACAGCCACTTTGCATTACACTCAGCTTACTTTAAAGAATTCATTCTATCTCCTGGAAAAGCTGGACTTGTGATGCCTCATTTCACAAATGTATCTCAGACACTCCGTCCACAGTTTTATAACACTTCATCATTGAGAAAAACACAACTGAACTGTAATGTTGATAGGAAATGAAGTTAGAAGGCAAACTCATCATTAGCCTTCAGATGAAATCAGTCGAGAGTGAGTGTTCAAGCATCGTTATCCAGACTGGGCTTTTATGAGCAAACACTGTGCCTTCATATGGGATGCATAATAAGCACCTCTACCCTCTGGGAGACTGCAGCCATCAATGTAGCTGTGCTGTGCTGTGATAAACCTCTCCTATCAGCGTGTATCTACATTAGCTATCAGCTCTCTGGGTGTAATAACAGAACAGGACACCACCTTACCTGCATCAGAAGAAAACCCTCAAGAGCAATAAAAAAAAAATGTATCTATGTTCCAGCTTGGTAATTACATCCAATCCATATTATGGCTATCTTTTCATAAAAATGTCAGAGCATTCACATTTAATACACTGGTAAAGACATAACGAGGATTACAGTGCTGTAAAAAAAGAAAAGTATTTGCCACCTTCCTGATTTTTTTTTGACACACTTAAATGATTCAGATAATCAAACAAATTTTAATATTATACAAAGATAACCAAAGTAAGTACAAAATGCTGTTTTTAAATTATGATTACATTTATTAAGGGAAAAAAGCTGTCCAAACCTGCCTGGCACTAAGTGAAAAAGTAATTAACCCTAACGCTAATAACTGGTTGTGCGTCTTTCACATCGCTATGGAGGAATTTTGGCCCACTCATCTTTGCAGAATTGTTTTAATTCAGCCACATAAGAGAGTATTCGAGCATAAACAGCTTGTTTATGATCATGCCACAGCATCTCAACTGGAATTAAGTCTGGATGTTGTCTAGGCTTCCTTGTGTGTTTCAGATCATTGTCCTGCTGCCTGAGTGCAAGTGTGTTTGAGCTTAGGTTCACAAACTGATGACCAGACATTCTCCTTCAGGATTTGCTGGAGAGCAAAATTCATGGTTTCACCAATTATGGCAAGTCGGAAGCCAGAGTACCCGGAGAGAACCCACGCAGACACGGGGAGAACATGCAAACTCCACACAGAGAGGCACCCGGCCGACCTGGTCCTCCTAGCTGTGAGGCGACAGTGCTAACCACTACACCACCATGCCGCGGTTATCTTTGTGTAATATTAAAATTTGTTTAAGGATCTGAATCATTTCTGACGAATGTGCAAATGTTGGCTGTTTACTCTCCGCCTCTGTTTCATCACTTTTGGTTGTCATGTGCTGCGCGTTCCTTACCCCCTAGCTCAACCTGGGGGAGGGAACGTAACACAAATGGGGGGCTTGTTCGGAAGGATAAGGTGCGTAAAGCTGAGTATGACCTCTGGCTGCAGATTCGCAAGCTTGAATTAGATGCTGAAATAAGGTTAAAACAGCTCGAAGTAGAAGCATTGAAAATATCATCAGGGCAGAAAGCACACTCCATTGAAGAAACCCCAAATCTCACTCAGAAAAGTTTTTGATGTCAGCAAAAACATTGCGTTGGTCCCTACGTTTCGTGAGTCTGAGGTGGATTCTTATTTCAGCGCTTTTGAGAAGTTAGCTATTGCTCTCTACTGGCCAAAGGACATGTGGCCTATTTTACTTCAGTGCAAACTAGTAGGCAAAGCACATGAGGTTGTGTCTTCACTCTCTCTAGAACAGAGTATGAAATTTGAAGTGCTTAAAGAGACAATTCTACATGCATGAGTTGGTACCAGAGGCCTACAGGCAGAAATTTAGAAACCACAAAAAGTCCAGTAATCAAATATTTGTTGAGTTTGCACATGAGAAAGGAGCTTTTTGATAAATGGTGTTCTGCTAATAGGGTTAATGATGATTATGAGTTTGTGAGTTAATACTGTTGGAGGATTTCAAAAATTCCTTACCTGAGAGATTGATAATGTTCTTAAACGAACAAAAGGTGACCTCCATGTCAAAAGCAGCTGTGTTGGATGACGAATTTGTGTTAACTCATAAAAATGTGTTTGCTCCTACCTCTCGTCCAGACAAAACCACCACAGAGTTGCGCCCTTCAAGGCCTGAGTCCAGCCGCCCCTCTGTTGGGTCAGTGAGGCCACTCTCACCTCCACGTGGTCAGCGAGAATGCTTCTACTGCCATAAGAAAGGCCACCTTATTGCAGATTGCCTGGCATTGAAGCGTAAGAAACCCTCCTTACCACAGTCAAAAGGAGTGGGATTGATTAAGACTGCAGAACATGTTAGGAAGTCACACACCAATCACCATCAACCTGATCCATGTTTTGAGCCTTTCATTTTAGAGGGAGTCGTTTTACTGACATGTAATTCAAACGATCAGCCGCCAGTGAAAATACTGAGAGACGGGGGGCCTCTCAGTCCATCATTAGAGAAGGTGTCTTGCCATTCTCTGAGGAGTCATTCTGCATGTCAAGTGTCATTGTCCAGGGCGTAGAAATGGGGTTTGTGTCTACCCCTTTGCACAATATTCATCTCTAGTCTGTCCTAGTCAGTGGCTTTTGTTAAAGTCGCCGTTTGCACTGCCTTGCCTATTAAAGGTATTGATTTCATCTTAGGCAATGACCTTGATGGAGGCAAAGTTATGCCCTTTCCTGAGGTGCTGAATAGACTTGATCTGAGTCAAGAGTTAGGGTCGGCCCAAGACCAGCCTGAGATCTTCCCTGCTTGTGTGGTTACAAGAGCCCAATCAAAAAAGTATGGTTTCAACTTGTCTGAGTCCTTCATGGGTGCAGATCCTTTACCTGGTGTCATTACCTTTAAGCCTGGTTCCAAGGGTCAGACCAAGGTTCCGCCCAAGGTTCCGCCTGCTGATGTGTCACAACAAGCCCTGCATTTGCCAGTCTCCCGAGAAGAGTTCATTACTGCACAGAAAAGTGATGCAATGCTGTCAACCTGTCACTCTTTTATCTTTAGTCAGCAGGAGGCCAAACAAAAGAAGGTGGCTTACTTCTCTGATGGAGGCCTACTTATGCGGAGATGGACGAGAGAGGTCGCAGGAGATGCAGAGTGGTCTGCTGTTTATCAGGTGGTCGTGCCTACTGCCTTCCGTACACAGCTATTGTCCTTAGCACATGACCACCCATGGTCAGGACATTTAGGAATAACCAAGACATATAACAGAAACTTTCTTCTGGCCAGGACTAAAGTCTGATGTCATTCGATACTGCCACACGTCATGTATGCCAACTTTCCGGCAAGCCAAACCAGATAATCCCTCCAGTCCCTCTCTGTCCTATCCCAGTGGTAGATGAGCCATTTCAAAGGGTAATTGTTGACTGTGTAGGACCCTTGTCCAAGTCTAAAACTGGAAACCAGTTCTTGTTGACTATTATGTGTGTCCCAACTAGGTTCCCAGAAGCAATCCTTCTATGGAGGATCACAGCTCAAGTCATTATCAGGGCTCTAGTGAGGTTCTTTTCAACTTTTGGTCTGCCCAAAATTGTACAAACTGACCAGGGCACTAATATCAAGTCCAGAGTGTTTGCCCAAGCCCTTAACACTCTAGGCATTAAGCATGTGACCTCTAGTCCTTACCATCCCGAAGGCCAGGGGGCATTAAAAAGGTTTCATCAGACCATGAAATCTATGTTGTGGAAACACTGTGTTAGTTCTCATAAGAACTGGGATGAAAGCATCCCTCTTGTGTTGT
>JAUBNQ010000017.1:7414971-7430689 GCA_032353495.1 Ctenopoma kingsleyae | reverse complement strand
GGAAGATACACTAGTGTGTTCACCTGTGTGTGTGTGTGTGTGTGTGTGTGTGTGTGTGTGTGTGTGTGTGTGTGTGTCATTTTAACTTCAGTCTGGATCTGTGTTTTCAGGAGACCTGAGGCATTTGTGTAACAAATCATAATACCCCAACACTGCTGGTTTCCTTTGCCTCTTTCTGACTATCACACCTCTTCTGTCCAGAGTCAGTTTCCCAAAACAATTCACTTACTAAAATCTCTCCACAACACAGAGGAAAAATCACCATCTAACGTAGCTAAATTTCCATCTATTGAGAAAACTTGGCCAATGTAATAATGATCAAACCTGGTAACCTGTTTCTTATTTCTGACAAATTCACATTTATTTCCAAATTGCTGCCGTTTGTTTTTCTCCCTCCATTTCAATTTCATCATCTATCTTAGATTCTTACCACTTTAACTTTTATACCAAATTATCTACATTTCATCTGATGTTCCCCTTGCTGCAACTTACACTGGCTGGCTTCATATCTGTCAGCGTCTTCGCCTTTACTCTGGCTACTGGTTCTACAAATCTGACTGAGGTACACTAAACTACTGGTGAGTCAAAGAAGCTGAGAGCTCTATCTGATAACACACAGTCATTGTTTCTCTCCTATTTTATTTTAAGAAAGACTACATGATTGTCACCGTTTTCGGTTAAATTTTCAAACATGACGTCAGATCAGCTGTCCCTAACTAACCTGTGCGTGTATCCTCTGCAAGCTGGTAGAAAAACACTGCTGTCTGTAAACAGAGATTGTGAGGTAAAAGACATTACTCTGTAACACAACTGAACAACCAGAGTGGACTGATTCAATATTTCTATTTTGAATAAAGTGACGTGTTCTATTGTAACCCTCAACATAGCAGTTTCAGCAGTTACGTCTCAGTTAAAATTGTATTCATATCATGACAATAAATCAATCAACTTTCAGAATCACTATTTAGTTGGTTAGCTACTGGAAAATACAGTATGCCAAGGTCAGTAGGCTGATAATGTACATATTTAATCATCATTTGACATCTTTAGCTACTGTATACACTTTATTCTGGCACAAATTGACAAATTATCTCAATCTTATCTTTTTCTCAGGTTGTAGCTGCAAATTGTGAACATTGGGCTGCCAATCAAAACTGTCTTCTCAACATAGATATTTAAGTTTTATTCATAACTTTAGTGACTTTCATAAGATGAACAGTAAAACTGTTCGCTCCAGGACCAGGATTTTTTACCTAAAGACTCAGTTCAAATAAACACCTGTCACTTTTTGTTTGGTGGAATTACTGTTAGCAACATGTTATTCTATTCTATAAGTCAAAAAAATATTTGTTATATTTTTTCCCCAGCTTTGGAGTACAAAACTAGTAACCAGTATAAAGACACATTTCCCTCAAAAAAGTTAATTGTGTATTTGTATTTCAAATATCTTCTCCTCACATGTAATCACTGTTAACAGCAGTGATCTATCATCATCAATTAGAGGGCATGCATCATCAAATTGCTTTTAATCTACCCCAAAGGTGACAGCTGCACATGTAGAGAAGGTGTATGAGGTGGAAGTCCTAATGTCTCGCAGCATCTGAGAAGCAAAAGAAGTCGTTCTAAATACTTTCCAATGCTGTGCCCAGCAAGAAAAGGGTATCCATGTGACCAAACATTTATCTTTTTCTTGACAAGGACATTTACAAAAGCAAACATTTACTTGTTTCCATGCAGAACACAATAAAGGAATAATAATAAAAAATAATAAATAATAAAGAGGATATGACAATAGCCTGGTCTGCCGGGGTGCAAAACGTAACAACCTCTGCTCCCAAATTAGACCTACCACTGAGCCAACTGACAATGGGATGCTGAGATGCAATTACCATAAAAGCTAGCACCCCCCTTCACTACCACCACCTCTCTATGTACACCCCACACCACCCCTGACCTCCATCTACCTCTCCAAAAAATCATCGCTTCTTTGCTCTTGTACAATTTCCCCCAAATAGTTCCATTGTGTCCTGCACTTTCGGAGCTCTGTGGGGAGCAGGCATCCCTCAATTTAAATATATTTGATGAAACTGAATGTGAATGAGGGTGGGTACAGTTGTCTGTTGTGTTTGTTATGTGTTATGAGCAGCATGTGTTTCCCTTCATCCCGCAGAGGCCAATGTGAGACATGGTTGATGCCAGCCAAGTCCCTTTAAGTTATAATCCTGCTGGGCTGAGACCTGTCTGATTTAGCACCTTTTTCTCTCCTTGTAGCCCTCTATCTCTATTTCTCTCTCATTATCTTTTTCATTCTCATCTGATTCTGTCATCCCTCGATCTGTTGGACGCTGCAGTTGCACTCAAGGTTGTACTGGAAAAGGGGAAGATAATAGGAAACAAAGTGAACATGTTGGTGGGAGCATAAAGGTGTTGACGTGAGGGAGAAAGAAAACACCACTCAGAAGTAACCTTTAAGCAACATGGTCATTAACACCTCCATTACAAACCATTCCGTATGAGCAGCTCTATTAGTCATTCAGAGCCCACGCTTTTCTTGAAGACAGCTATACATTTTTTGAACAAGACAGCAGGATAGTAGAAAAGAGCTCTTTGTTTTCTTTTAAACAACAATCAGTCATCATCATCGCTACCACCAGCTGTTAGTAAAGCACCTGCATTAAACTGATCTGCCTGAATACATTTGCACTGTAAACTGTGAGCTGCTATGATACAGCTGGTCAAAACTAAACCAGTATCCCCATAGACAAATGAATTTCCTGTACACAATAAGAGAACCCAATGCTGGACACTGAAAACGGCTCAGACAAAGTCTTCAAACAGCAGTTGTCAAAACGTTTCAGTGAAGGAAAATTATTTCCTCAGTAATAATGTCCCTATTCACATAAAAACATAGTTAAGAGTATGTAGCTCTAAAGAAATCAGTTCTATTCATTACCTCTGGCTATTAATTTATTTTTATTTTCCACAAGTAGAATCATGAAGGCTGCCTACTGTATATTCAAAATGCTAAAATATTATTCAAACTCTGTGCTATTCTCTGGGCACAGTTAACACCTGGATTCATCACACATTGCTTTACTAACCATCAGCTGACCTCCTTAGCCCTATTTCTGTTTAAGTTACAGTTTAATTTAAAAATGTTAGTATCCCCCTTATATCCAGTTTTCGAGGTGAATGATTATTCATGCTGATTGAAGCTACTGTAAGATGGTCTTTCTCTATAAAAAACTTTTCTGTGCATGGCTACTTGAAATAATACAGCAGTTTCATAATACAAATGGAAAAAATCAAAAAGACAAGAAGTCATTAACACCTTTACCAAGTATAATGGAAAAAGTGATTTGTTAGAGGCCTGAAAATAGGTCCTCTTTCTCTACCCATAATTATAACTTTGAAACATATTATCTTACAGGTATGGCTTCAAAAGGTTCTTCCACACGGTGCTAACAAGGCCTGCTGAAACTCCAAAGGAGCAGGTGGAAGCCTTAATTACACAGGTGCATATATTACTGCATATCAACCCCTGCTGCTCCAATATTAATTATACTGTACAGCAGACATTCTCTTACAGCTGTTTTCTCCCAGTTTAGCCTATTACAAAGTTAACTTTCTCTCACTTTAATTTTGAGCCATGCATAGCACATTTCTAATTCGGCCAATTATAGCATAAATACCAGACAACATGGAGTAGAAATAAATCAGCGTACACAATTATTTGAAGGTGTTAAATAACATACCAAAGTGTGCATGCTACACTGCATAAAAAATAATGACAAAATAAGAATGTGTGTGCCTGATAAAAGAACCACCGTTTGGGAAAACGTGTAACAATAAATATAATATTACACGGTTATACGTTTAACTTTTATACAACCATAACTCTAACAGGAGATTTTAAAAGGTCCTCACAAACATTTTGTTTGTGAGCTCATGTGCTCTTTTTTGCCATTTCTATATTTCAACTGGGTGTAATCAATCCCAAACAAATAACTATATATGCGACTTTTATAAAGTGCAAAAAAAATTGGGGTGTGCAAATTCAAACACAAACAAGGACCACACAAATCCATACACCACACCTAAACGTCTTGTGCAAATATGAGCAAAGTCAATTTCAGCCAGGGTCGTGCATGGTGATGCTCTCTCTGATATTGTAGTGGTCACGGTCTGTGTGTATGTGCTGTGGACGTGAGTGGATCCAGCCAGGGGAGTTAGTGCAGGGGTGGAGCTGGGATGGGGGGCTGCTGGATGGGCAGAGGGTTTCTTTGAAGTCTGGATTCCAATTAAACCCCTGACTGAGTTCTAAGCGCACAAGAAAAATGACTGAGGTACATGACATGGCCAGGTCCCCTCGTCCAGCCAAGCCTTTCCATTTTAGCCCCTTTGTCTCCCTGCAGCTCCTAATATTTATGATCACCCCTCCTGACATAACCCCCACATCAGGCCTACCACCACCACCCCAACAGAAAAAAAGGAAAAGCTGGATAGAACTTAAAAACAAGGCTGGCAGAGTGGAGAGCCAGAGTCAGACAATGAGGTCTCACTACTCAGTGCAACATACAGAATATTTTAAGATCATCAAAACAGAAAGGGAGAGTAAGGCGAGGTCATAGAGGAAGATCAAGCAGGAAAAAAAAAGACAAAGACCAAGACAATGACAGAGACAAAGACAATGTTTAGAAGAAGAAGACAAAAAACAAAATGACACAAAAAAACAAAAGAACGTAATATCCTATAGTATCTCCATCGACACTGACTTCTTATATTTGACAGATTTGTGTTTGTAAATTTATGATTTTTCACTTGCTTCCATTAAACCAGCTGGAAAAAGCAAGAAAAATAAAAACATGAACAACAGCAAAGTCTAGCCTATATAACAGAAGTAGAGCCTATTAGAAGAAACAGTGTAATGTCAATAACAAAACTAATTCTCAGTTAAAATACAGTATGGTTATTCATCTTCTATTATGAATATGTAGCCATGGCACTACTGTAAACTCATTCTGCTTCTGATATGAATTTCATAGAAACACACAGTACCAGCAAATTTGATGAAATATTATCATTTTACTCAAAGCAATATAACAGCAGTAATTTGCAGTAATTTTGATCTCGGCAGCTAGCCCCACACAGAGAAAAGACAGGTATGGAATGGGACTCTAGCACAATGCCAATTTACCTTAGAAACCACCACGATACACCTTTACAAAACCTAGTATCTGGCTGATATTCCTCACAGTTTTGTTTTCTCTTGAAAAAGTGATAGTAAAAACAGTGAAGGTGCACCTTAGCTGGGGGACATGTTTTTGTTGAAAGCGAATGGAAAGAAATGGTGGATTTCAGAGGTATCAGTCCTGCAAGGCAACCGCAGGCAATTCATACAGTACCTGACACTATGCCTAAAACACAATCCAGTTTTTCTGTTTTTATTTTTTCACCTTTCGCACATGAATTCTATTCACTCACGCACTCTGAACAACACACAGTAGGGAACGATACATACTCCATAATTCATTCAGCATTGAATTTCATTTCCTCCCCCCCCCCTTTTTTTTTTTAAACGCAAGCACTGCAGACACCCTTACTCCGCACCACACAAGAGATACAAAGCGCAAAAGTACATGCAAGTATTGTTTCTCTTCAAACTGAGAAGTCAAACATATAACAACTCAAATACACACACTAAACACACAAACATGCTCTGGAATAAAATATTGAAAAGTGTCACAGACACCTGGTCAAATGCTTATATGATTCCACACAAAACCACCCTGAATAAACTACTTCCTGCGGGGAGAGGGAAAAAATGGAGGCAGCAGGATTTGAACAGAAAGAAGAGGTTTATATGATGTCGGTTCCTAGAAAAGACAGAGCTGGAGATGGGACGATTCAGGAAGGGGCTAAGAATGGGAGCCAGCAACCTTTTATCACACTGGAGGGAGACAGAGGGCTGAGAGGCTCAGAATGGTAAATATTTCAATATGATAGGTGACATAAACAAAAGGTTTCCTCTCATTCCCACTTTTTAAGTTGCAAAATTTGGGGCTGGTAATTCATAACAGCGGTCCTTGCTGACACACTAATACGGCACTAAAGAATTGGCCCCTGCAACATAACATAAAAAATATCACCCCCAATACAAAATCTGATTTCTCTAAAACTCAGCAATCCTGATCACAAAAGCAAAGTTATTTGCTGAACATCAGGGAACTTAGCATAATCAAAATGACATTCAAACAGCAAATCTATTGTTTTAATATTAGTATGGATAAAAAGAACAGAGAAATCCAGTAAAGTACGAGCTCTAATGTACAAGCAATAGGTAAAATCTGCATCTGGAAAAAATGAGAATCGTGTATCCGTGCAGATTTACTCATTTAAACTTTCTTTGACATTTTCTCACTTTTCCTGGCTTATTTCATTGTTTAGTTCTTTCCTCTCAACATTTCAACTTTTTAGTTTTTTAGTTTGTATAAATGAATCCCTTTCCTGTCTCCAATGCCAGGCCTCCTCCCTGTCAGAGACACAGCACTCGGCCTCTGCTCCATGTCAGAGAGCAGTCTGTCAGTGCGCCTGTGAAAGCCAGATAACCCTTTGATGGAGAGTACCGGTGGTTATTGTTGCCTGTACCCTCCACCTTCCCTCCAACACATATGAAGATTTATTGAAGAAGAGGGCTGAGCAGCGGGAGCCTGCACTAACATGGCAGGCCACGATGGCAACAGGAAAGGAGGCAGGAAGAACAGAAGCAGGAGGGAAGCACACCAGGGGGTGATGGGAACTCCTCTGACCTGCCTGTGGAGGACACAATGCTCAGGTAGAGCTGACCGTAATTATCTGGCTGTTGAGGAGGACAAATAATCATGGGACTGCTGGTGTTGCACATCTTCCTCTCTAACAAAGGACAGGCAAGTTTAACAAAAGAAAACGAAAAAGAGGAAAATCATATGGAAAATATAAAAAGTAAAATTATTTACAATCGTGCTTAGTAAGAAAGAGTGTGGCTCTACCATAGACAGTATTTAGTATCTAAACCAGCAGTGACGAAAAAACTAAATCAGATGAAAGAGCAGTGTGGCAATAATAATAAAGTATATGCAATATAAAAAATTAAACAATTAAACAATTACTACTTTTGGCAAAAATGAAATGAAAGTAAAACGAAATAAGTGTCATGAATATATAATATGCAAACATATATGCAACTATTCAGTGAAGCATAATTTAATCTGTTAATCACTTTCAATTTCCACCCGCTTTGCTTTGTTTTACAGTGTACCGAATATCATTTGACAAATATTCATGTTGATTTAACACATTGAAATGTGCACATATTGAAAGCAATAATCAACTTTCCTTTGAATTATTACAAAAAAAAAAAACAGTGAAGCAAAGCAAGTGAGTGCAATAAGAGGAAGATGAAATACAGACAGACACAGAGAGGAATAGACCAGAGTGCACATCAGCAACTCATAGTGCCCTCTTCTGCTTGCATGCTGTATGATGCAGTTTCCTATTTTTGATCATTATTACAAAAATACAAATGTAAAGCACCTCAACAAAAATTCTATTCTCTTGTTTTTATGTATTCACTAGTTGAAAACAGAATGTTATGTCTAATGCACAAATCAGAAACATCTCCATCATGCACCACCAGTAATGATTTCGAAACACTGTATGTAATACAGACACTATATGTGCTGTGGGATTGTCATCATTAAAATAAAAATGGCTGCCTGGAGTCTGTCAGTACAGAGCCTGTACTGATGAATGCATGACATGCAGATTGTGTACAAAACTGGGCACAATAAAACCACTGTACAAAAATTGCTTGGACAGTTGGGACATTTTTCAGTCAGATTTGTGGCACAGGTATCTGCCTGCGAAATAAGATAACACAAATCAGCAACAACAAAAAGAAATGTCTACACATTCATCTCTGTACCCCGAAAAGACTAAGCTTCGCCTCAGTCCAGATGCAACACTAACTCCAGCTTAGTGGCAACAGTCAAAACCTGCTGAACCACATGACATCTGTCTTTCTGTATTTTAATCCCCCTAAAACTGTTACTTCATATGCCTTACAACTGTACACAGAAAAGCAATAAAACTGATTTATACCACAACTAAACATAATTAGATGCAGCTAACTAATTTACTAAACTATACTGTACTTACATTCACTGTATTTGCGCAAAAAAATACTGTGCATTATACATGCAGACATCAAAAGGCCCAGTACCTCTGACTACATTGACTGGGAAACTATAAACAAAAGGAAACCTATAGATATAAAAAGATTAATTATCTTATAGTGCACAGTAAGCTGCTAGTTTTATTCAGTGAACAAAGAATGTATAATCTGCTCATGTGAAGAATAAACAATGTAATTGTAAACTGCATAAAGAAATTGAAAGTATGTAGCTGGACTAAATAGTCTGTATTGTGTTAGTGAACTTTCATTGTGTCTGCATACAACGAAAGAACATACTGGTACACTTGCAGAGTATGTATACAGTATACCATATGTATGAGTGGGATCTTCTCCTCTGAAATGTTAAATGTGTACACAAGAAACTGATGGGGTCCAGACATCAGTGGGGCTGTGAAATGATGACCCATTTTTAAACCCATATTTGATTACCTGGTTTTATTAAAATTGAATCCAAAGAGACCCGTTCCCCATTTGAATTTAATGAAGGCTGTGTGGCAGACAGGAGGCTTTTGATTTATACACTGTTATTAAATCCGACAAGAGAGCCAGCCAGGTAAGCAGGCAGGCAGGAGGAGGTGGAGAGGGGAGAGAGAGAGAGAGCGAGAGAGAGAGAGCGAGAGAGCGAGAGCAGGACCCAGAAATCCGGCCCTGCACCAGGCACAGCTAGACTCTGAGTCCGACAGCCCTCCTCTTCCTTCACTACACCCCCCACCCCCCCTCACCTGCTCCACTATGAGAAGTGGAGGAGCAGAGAACTGCCAAGGACACATGCTGTGTGGCACCCCTCTCTCACATCCCTCTTTCTCCTCTGATACCTCTTCCATTATTCATATTAAAATACAGACTGATGTAAAGATGAATAATAAATGCAGTCAACACAAAACAAAAGCTGGTAGACCAGAGCAGTCAAGGTGGTCACTTGATAGAAATGATAATTTATTGTGTCTGTTCATCTTAATAACTGTGTATGTTTAGGAGATAAATAAATAAAAAATTCAACACTTTCTTTATTGCTTTTGTTTGGATTAAAACAATTTCTTGTTTTATTGTACAGAAATTTCATAATTATAATAAATTCAACTTAATTCCTGTGACTGTAAATGAAAAAAATAGGGAGAAAACGAAAGAGTAAGAACATTTGCTAAATAACTAATGTTTTGTGGAAGAAACATGATACTTTTCAGAGCCTCTCTGAGTATTTCCTCTTTGAAACTTCAAAGCCAGAGTAGCTGTCTAAAATATATCACCACACTTACTGTACAGTAGAAGATCCTAACACTTAGAATCCTAGGTTGTACTGCTGGACCGCAAATGGTCCACCTAAGCTAAGACAATGGACAGAGCCTTACATGACAAAAAAAAAAAAAAAAGCAGAAGCATTGATTTCTGTAAATTTTCTTCCAGAGTTCAAAGATGAATACATTGAAGCACAAAAAAATGCTGAAAAGTTCCCTCCAGCTTCAGGAAAGAAGAAGTGGGGTGTCTGAAGCTGGTATGCTGAACGTTCAACGTTTTCCTGGAGGTTAACATGCAGTGGAAAGAATAGATACTGACCAGTGATTTAATCAGCATGGAGGCTTTAAGCTGTTCTTGGACAGTATCATCCAAAAAACTGGTAGAAATCATCAGAGGGAGAGACAAAAACATTCAGGAGAAAAAGTCTATCAGATTTCAGCTCAGTGTGCCTCTTTTAAACTGATTAGATAAGTACCTTTATCTTTAAATGTGTTTTTTTTTTTATGCTGTCAGTTTCTAGCATTTTAGTCAGCACAAATCAAAATGTCCTTGATGTTTGCTTAGTGATTAATACCGTGAAGATTTGTCATGGAGTGTTTCACAATTAATATGTGCCCAACTCACTGAACGTCTGCCTGAATATCTAATACGAAGCAAAATGGGTGAGGATTGCATTTTGTTTTTAATGTTTTGCTCAAGCAGAGCACTGCTGTCATGCCTGCTTTTTTCAGGATGTCAGACAAAAAGAGAGGAGAGATGGAGAGGGAGGGATCCTGGAGGATGGGGGGAGGAAAGGAGGAGAGATGGAGGGGCTGCTGACATGCACTTGTCTCCAATCTCTTCGAATCCATTGCACAATTCATCTGCTTTGTCTCTACTGCCACGGCTGAGGACAATCAGACCAGACGCCCATTAGATTCCTCATACTGCCCCCCCTCCATGCACACCCCCCTTTACCCCTCTTTCTACCCCCCCAACACCTTTTTTTTCATGTGACATGCTGACTGAAGGAGAGGCAAGGCAATTCACGAGCCTCCCCAAATGGGGAAATGTCAGGAAGGGAACCAACATCAAAACCACGTTGTCATGGAGATACAGTACGGTCCAAAAATTACACACTTACACACAGGCACTCAGGATATACAGTATACACACACACAAGCTTTTAAGCACACCATGATAAAACATTTGCTTTGTGAATTTTTAGACTATATCAAACTATATATACACACAGAAGAAGAAAAGGAAATAAGGCTTGTCTCCCTACACTGAAATTTTCTGCACAAAATCATTTTAAAAATTAATAAACAGCACTTGAATTAAGAAATAACAAAAAACAGTGACACGTTTTAACAAAAGAATAATTTTGGCTTAAAAACCAAAACATTCGTTTCTTATTTTTATGTTTATTTTTCAAAAATAACTGAATTAATAAATGTCTATTTGATTAGTACACCAACCATTGGAAATGGAATTTTTGCATTTAAAATTACAGCATTCATGGCAAAAATGTCTTCATTCACCCACTGTGTTCAATGAAAGCAAAGCCTGAATTCACAAAGTACCATTTTATCTGGATATTTAATGCTTAGCATGGATGTGTAAATACTTCCGCTTCAGGGAAAGTCTACTGCAAGGTCATGTGACCACTGTGCCCATACACAGTAGCCATTCCTCAGCCAATAGTGTTATCAGACAAACTGTGTTCCTGGAACGTTTGGCATTTCAGTGATCTCCTCTTACAAAAAAAAGGCAGAAGGAAAGAGTGAAGGGAGAAAGAAGATAAAAAAGAAATGTGCTCCTTCACCCCACTTGTTTAGGAGGCTGCCAGCACTTAGCTTCAGCTTTTGAGCAGAACTAGACCAGCTCTGACCTAGTGCAAGTGGATCCTCCATCCCAACAGCCATATTCATATACAACCAGGGCTCACTGGGGTCACTTTATTGAGGTTACTCTGTTCTGCACTACATAAAAAAGAGGAGATTGAGGGATATTAATGGTAAATGTGGCATAGTTACTGCTGTAAAACCCCTTCTTTGCCCTCCCTTTTTTCTTTGTTTGGCCAGAGGAGCTGAAGGCTTAGGGATAAAGGTACTGCTCAAATCATGAGACAGGGATAAAACCAGGGAGAGATAGCAAGCTCTGACCCAACGACAGAGCAGTGGATAATTAAAACACCCAGGGCCCCCAAACTGCCCTCATCCATCTCTCCCTTCCTTTTCTCTCCTTTTCTTCCTATGCTGACAGACTTAGCCTCTCCCTCCTCCCCAGAAAACACACATACACACTCTTACATTCTAAGATAACAAAATATACAAGACGACACAAATGCATATTGCGATGATGTTGGATTTCTACCAGTGAGATCCACCGATGACTGGTCCTCTGGGTAAAATCCACAGAAGCGGAAACACACATCGCTCCCACTGGCTCTGTGCGATCTGTTTATTTTTCATTTGTACATTTTTAAAGATCATGAATGATTCCTGTTTTTATCTGATTACTCCCAGACAGTCTGCCTCCACTGCCTCATAAAAACAAAAAGGACAGAAATAAAATGGCACACAACCATGTAGTCCTTTTAATTTAACAAATGTCTGTCTGGTTTAGCTTATATTTCATTTATTTCATATTGCATTCAATACCTCATTAATATTGGTACAATATATACAAACATAGCACACTTAGGACTAAGGGTACTATTATTTAAAGAATGTAGTATATGGGTTGGCTTTTCAACTAAAACATATTCATTACATTTGGACAAACATCAATTAAAGATGACTTGAGTTGAAATTAACCAGAACCTATCAGAAATACTTGCATGCCAGAGAGAAGATCAGAGAGCTTTTCCACACCACCATGGAGAGAAAAAAAAAACATCCTGTCTGCATATAATCTATGTTTATAACAACCAAGCAAGGGACAGTGTATGTGTATGTCTGTCTGCTTATGTCAGGTGATCACAGTGTTCCAACCACAAACTGCAGCTACTAGCCATGCTCTTGGGCAGGCCACACTGCCCTCTCTTGGTGGCTCCACAACAATGCTGTTGGAGACTAAACAGAACAACGATTAGATCATCAATTTAACACTAGAAAAATCTGTGTCATATATCCCAGTGCATGCTACTTCCTTATGATTTACAAACATCTCCTTTTCTTTCATATTTGATGAAGTGTGACAGGCTGGATGGGCGGGTTAAATCAGAGCTGGCTCCATATGTCCTTTGTGTGGTCATTGACTTAGCACAGGAAAGCTGCACAGCGTCCTGAAGGAGGATGTGTGAAAGCAGTGCTCTGACTGGGGAATAGCAGCTCAAAAGGACCCCCACATATAACCCAGACTGAAGTCATTACCAGCAGGCCTTTGATTTCCACATGCAAAACCTTAGGTTGAACACCAGTGTGTTGCTCCCCTGGAGTATGGTTTCCACTGCTGTGTTCATGTGGTATGGCTGTCTGACCGCGCAGGACCGATTTGGAAAGAAGGAGGGCAAAGTGCTAGCACTGATGAATTTTGAATGAGTAGAAGATGATTTATTAGAGCACTTAAAAGATATGTAGGATGTCCTTCACACCCAGTTGACCCTCTAATAGACCCCAGTGTGAAGTAACACTGTCATCACTAACCATGGCTCTGTTTACAAAGTCAAGGAGATTTTTCTTTCACATCTATACAATATATTCCTACAAATACTGGTGTATACTGTAGTGTCCATACGTATTTGGCTCCAGTGACAGAGTACAATCAGTGTGTGAAAAGTCTACTTCTACATGATTAACATTTTCTTAGGCTGCAGTTAAAGAAGCCAGGAAAGAGGTCAAGGGCCGTGAGAAAAAAATCACCTGCTGTTCACTGACCTGCTTGGTCAACAGCAAGGTTTGTCTGGCTCACTCTTTGAGCGAATGTGTGAGGCTCCCATATCAGTGACTATTCCAGACTCACACACAAACACCACCTCAACACATAACAAAACAGAGGAACATAAACATTATCAGTTAAACAAAAGTTTGCACATCCCTACAGGGTTCTCTAATCTTTGACCTTCAATTTCTTCTTCGACCTTTCTTTCTATGTGAGTGCTGAATTTAAGCATCCCAAGCTTATGTAAGTGTACTGTCTTGTTCAACACCACAGTCTATATTTATACACTAATGTGCTTCTCACACATTTCCACTATAAACTAGGCATCAACCTCCTTTTTAAGGAGAGGGCTTGGGCATAAAAAATGGTTAGTCAGTATAGTATAAAATAGATATTGTATTTTTCATTTTGTGTTAATACAGTCATATGTGAAAAAAAGCCATAAAGCAAATGCAAAATGAACTTTGCTTAAAAATAAATAAAACACTGTTTTAAACAATAATGTTAAAATACATAAAACTGGTGACTGGTAAAGTAGTTTAAAGCCAAGCTGACCTAACGCCCAATAAAATGGATGTTTGTAAATAAAATAAAGAATACAAGAAACAGTAAATGTGGTATGAAAGAATGACATACAGATGCACACAACTATAATTTTTTTTTGTTTTATAACTATATACAGCTGAGCTAAGAATATCTCTAAACTGACCGACTAACTCGTATCTACTGACGTGCACCACCCATCTGGCATGCAGTGGCAGTCAGTAGTGCAGCTCCCTGCACACCTGACTCTAGCAGAGAGGGTTAAAGTCAGTGACAATGGATCTAGCAGCTTTAGTCCCCAGAACAGCCAGCTTACACAGATAAGTGGGCCAGGCTGGATAAGCCTCACTGAAGTATTCTATTACAGTGCCAATTACCCCTTGGTAAATAATATGTGGATGTAGCGTGTGACAGGAAGTACAATGTGTGCACACAGTCTAAAATAATATTTTTCTTTTGTTTCCCTAAATAACCTTTAAAGTCCCAGACATTTTAATGCCAAATATACAACAGCTTTTTTCCTGAGAGAAAAAAATAGTTTTATTGCATATTCAGTTGTGTATGCCATGTGATATCAAGCAGGTAATCACAAGCAGCAAGTGTTTCATCACCCTAGCTGAGTGCAGCCAAGTCCACTGTGGTCAGGCCTAAGCCAGGCCCTGGCAGCTCTCCAGTGGGGCCTAAACAGACTTTCACAGCAGACACCCAGAAACTGGGTTCTCTAATAGGGACAAATTGGCAATGTCTGTGCAGGCCAGTGCTGTGTGCTAGGAGCTGTGAATTGATAGTGATGCCTAATGATCCCTCTGGGTAGATCAATACCAATAATCCTCTTCCCGCCTATCCTTCTCATTGACTATAGAGAACCTGAACGAGCTGGGGAAAACTGCAGCCCAGAGTGACAGGGCCAGGAGTTCAAGGCAAGGTGCTCCAACTCTCACACATGCACAGAAACTTTCACATTCCACACAAAGAAGTGCTGTCAAAAGCTAAAACAGAGATACAGGCATCTATCATCTTTCATAGACACTAACATAATATTTAACAATCCAAGCTGAGGATTACAGCTGCAGATTTAGAGAGCAGGCAAACAAACATCCACACAATCAAATAAAAACACATGTATGCCCTCACCACCAATACCCACAAAGAGCAACATACTCCAAAAACTGTTAGAATCAAATCAAAGTTATGCTATTCTCATCCAATGGGTGATCAATATTTATTTTTCCTTAATGCATTTATTAGTGTGTTCAAGTTCACTGTCCAATAGGGCCGAGTTTATATTAATTATTTGTAAAGCACTGTAGTCACAGGCACCAAAAACTACAATTGAGATGTGGTTTGTAACAAAGCAAATCTGTTTAGTAATGCAATTATACAACACTACCACAAGAATATATGATGCCACATTATTCATTTTTTTCTGTAATATTGGAAATGCATTTGTTTAAAACACCACATATTCAATATTTTGCTGGATGTACTGTTTAACAAGCAAATACTACATATACATTTTTTTTGTCCACCACAGCCAAGTATTAATTAAAATGTGCATTTATTTTCTGATGTGCTTTAGTGTTTTTGTTTTGTTACATTTTTGATCATTGCATTGTGTGATCAAATAAAAAAATCAATTTAATAGGGCACTGGACACAAATGTTAAAAATACATTTTCACTGAGGGCAAAAAAGAGAAGCTAGCTGTGACGCTCAGGATATGTTCAGCAGTGCAAGGGTGAGGTGAAGCATGCAGTCCCAATGGACCTGTGTGTGTGTGTGTGTGTGTGTGTGTGTGTGTGTGTGTGTGTGTGTGTGTGTGTGTGTGTGTGTGTGTGTG
>JAUBNQ010000017.1:7397830-7414871 GCA_032353495.1 Ctenopoma kingsleyae | reverse complement strand
GTGTGTGTGTGTGTGTGTGTGTGTGTGTGTGTGTGTGTGTGTGTGTGTGTGTGTGTGTGTGTGTGTGTGTGAGCTCTGCAGTCATAAAGCCTCACATCACCCTCTTGCACCCCGTGGTCGGCAGCTGATTACTCCCACCAAACACATCCATACACTTTATCCCAGCTGTCACAGTGCATACTCATTACCCCCTGCACCAGCCAGCTGACTCCACACAGCCACACCCGCCTGGACACGGCCAAAGGGCCACACTGACAACAGCTAAAATTCATAAACTAAACAAATACATTCACAAATTTTCTTCCTATTTTTCCTAATTCACCTGTAACTGTGACAATGTTGTATAGTGTTTTAGTAACTGAAAAATGCTACTAAAAAAACACATTTAGACACATTTAGTTATTTTGGTATCACCAAATCTATATCAAGCTTTTTAATATTACTTAATTTATACTTCGTTTAGATAAATCTATAAATTCCACAAATTCCATTGATCTATCATGATGTCTTCATTAACTATTGATTCATTAACTATTTGCTGTCAAGCCCATTCTTCCACACCGGGAATAACCAAATCATGACCAAATAGAAAAGCCAACCATCAGGCGAGCAAAACAGAATCTGTGTAGTACATGTCAGATCAATAAGAGTGGAGAGAAGTAAGGTAGTGTGAATAACGCAAAGTTTAGTGAGATGAGGGACATATCTATCTCCTCAACAAGCCCCTGTACTGCCCCTGTCCTCAATGAGGCAGTTATCCCAGTTGTTACAGGTGACTGAGGTGTGTTTGTACGGAGGTTTCTATCATTGGTTGGAGTGGGAGATGACAAGAGTGACACAATCCAGCTTCTGTCACACAGTAGGTGTTTTTCCATAGAGACCCAGGTGTCATGTCTCAGATCTTTTCGGCTTCATAAAAACACTGTTTAGCCAGTGCATCAATCGATGATATACTCCATACGCCTTTACTGTTGCTACACAGTCACTTCAGTGCTCCGTGTTAAAAGATACGACAATTTACATAAAAATATGTAAAACTATGGCATTTTTATAGTTTATATTTTAAGCAAAAATGGGCTTTAATTCCTGCAATAGACAAAAAATGACTGAGGGCAGCATAAAGAGGCAGCAAGAGAAAGAGGAAATGAAGGTACAGTAGTCAGACGTGTATGTGCAACATCTTCCTTGAGCAAGCAAATTGTAAACCCTTGAACAGAGCTGCTGCTAGGAAGCAGACTGGCTAACAGGCTTCAATAAATGTGCTTTCATGAAAATGTGACTTTTTAACTTCCATAGTAAAGTACACGGTAAAAAATTGTTTACATTTAATAATTTATTTAAAATTGTTATTACTGAATAAAAAAATCCCAACTGCAACAACAACAGGAAATAAACTACTATGTATTACTCATGTAAAGTTTCTTTCTAGGAAATAAAATATAAATATAATACATAATTGGCAATAATTACTGGACTTGTACAGTAAGGGTCCAGCTTTAACAGGCTGTAACCATTAGTGAAAATGGTAACAATGCTAAATAAATATGCAGCTAAAATGTGTAAATATAATTAAACTCAAAAGGAGTGCTATAATCAAATCAAGTAGAAAATGCTCCTAAGATGAGTGTACATGAAAACGCAACACAAAAGCATGGCAGTGTCTGATCCTTACTTGTTCCACTCTTATTTGCCCCTCATCCCCCTGTCCTCGCCTCCCACTGAAGCAAAGTGCAGTGCTTAAACAGGAGCATTTAATTCATTACATCATTATGTCATCTCATACTAATCTGTGCAGTGGCCTCCACTGCTTTGACATGCAAATGGATTAGAAAAACGTCTGGGGAGGTAAAGGGGAGGAGGGAGGGGGCAAAACAGCAATCATCACGTCTTGTCAATGGGGTGAAAATATGCCCTGGAGCTGCTCTACCATCTCCCTTCTCTTTAGCTGTATTTTTATATCTTTTTTTTTTTTTTTTTTGCCTTCACTTTTCCCCTCTCTTGCTCTCTTTTTCTCTTTCTTTATCTTTGTCAGCAAATGCCCCAAACAAAGCAGCTGCAAGATCACACCAAACGCCGGCAATCTGTTGAGGATCAGGCTCCCTATGGGGAACATATAAACTAAAGCGTGTGGCACACACTCGCATCAAACCCCCTCCCATTTACACATGCCCCTTATCTGCATATTCACAAAAAGGCCCCTCTGGCTTTCCCTCATCAGCAAACCCCTCCCCACAGCCTCATCAGCACACGCCGGTTTGACTAAGGAAAACCAGGCAGGCTGGCAACGTGTGCCGCCTGGGACCACACACGCACACATTCAGCTGATACACACATACACACCAATGCACAAAATCAATTTTTGCACACGCGGTATACAAATGTGCAATGGCAGAGTAAACAGAAAAATCAGAAAGAGAGTTAGTGAGATCTGGTGATGTGAGCACTGGCAATGCTCATCTAATTTCCACCCCTCCTTTCCTCTCGCTCTCCCCTCCTCCTCCTCTCGTCTCTCTCTCCTCTCATCATCAGGTACCTGGTGACGAGCGGCCCATGATAATCCACAGCCTCTAACCAATCAATCAGCAGCATCGTAATCAGCAGAGAAAGAAAAAAAAACATAACTTACCCTGGGTCGCCTCCAGTCTGCTCAGCACAAGTAGAGGTCTGGTCAGGGTTTTGGCTGCAGCTATGTAGACTAGTTCACCAGAAATATGAAAAATACTCTGACTCTATCCTCAGGTCTTACTTTTTTACATCTAAACCAATATTTTTCACTGCATCATAAACATGTAACCATCATATAAACCTCTCCCCCTCCTTTTTCCTATTTTAGACTGATTCTCACTCTACCTCTCTCTCTTCCTCCCTCACTCCCTTCCTGTCACTCTCTCTCCCTATTTCCCTCTCTCCTCCCTCAGTGTCTGCCTGTTGCAACAATGTGGACATATACACATGATAAAGTGAAGATATATATTAGGAAGCATGCATCTCTGTAGAGAAGATAGAAAAGGCTCGCTGGTGTGATATCCTGCAGATCTGCTGGACCCTCTGTGTCTCTGTGTGTATGAGTTGGGGGGGTGGTGGGAGGGAGTAGAAAAAGCAAGGGAGGGTCAAAGCTAAATGTTCTACAAAGAACAGGGGGACCAAATTGTCTTTTTTTTTTTTTCTTTGAATCAAACACATATTCCCTCCCTCTTCTTTCCCCTCTACTCAGTGCCCCCCCACCTCCTATCCCATCTTACCCCAACCCTATCCCAAACCTCCCTCCTTCTTCTCCATTTCTGCTCATAGGCATTCCCTCTCCAGACATCAGCATCCTTTGAGGGGGTTAGCTGTCTCTAGGAAGAGGAAGAGGTAACGCTGCCTAGCAGCCTTGTACATTTTGCCTTGAGGGTGAGATAGCTGAAAAGCCATGTGCTATCATCATTTTCTGAGGTGTGCAGGAAAAGTAAAGACATAGAAAACAAGAAAAACATACTGGTTTTACACAGCTCCCCAAAAGATCTGATGCTGAATTTAGCATAGGATTACACAAAACCTCTCTTCTGAACCTCTGAGCAGAACCCCCATTTCTACAAACTCTGTGATTCCTCTCCTCCCCCTCACTAAAGAACAAGGTGTAGAAACTCCATACAACCTGCAGCTAGGGCATGGTGCCTAAGTTTAGTTCTACAATAGAGCTCAACCAAACAGGCACACAGAGAATGAAATGTAGCAACACTGCAACTGTTCAAGGACTCTCCGTGGAGATATTCCTAAAAGAGTACACATGCACTCCGTTTCTTTTTTTATCCCTGTACATGCAAAGAGCTGTGTCTGACTGTCCTGTTGTATCAACATGACAGGGAGAGATAACCGAGGGTCCGGACAGCACTGACAACATAGTAAGGAGGAGCCCCGTACACTTGGGAGGTCCTGCTGGCTTCATGCAAACAGTAACAGGGTGCTGGATGCCTACTGTAGTAAAACACCAAGTACTAAAACATCAACACCACCCCTCACCCTTCCCTCAAGGACTCGTGGGGATCCATCTCTTGGCTACATTAGGATAGCGGTAGAAGAGCAAAGAGAGGGTTAGAGTAAAAATAAAATAAAAGGAGTGAGGTGCTGGTACCCTCAGACTCCTACCCCTTGCTCAGTGTTGTTTTATTAATCTTGTGTACTTCTGCGGCTTTGGCCCACAAACCCCAAAATGCGAGCTTTGACTGGCCCCTTAACCCACAGACCACGGCCCTCCACCCCCACCCTTTCCATCACTGCAAATAAGTGCACACATACATGCACACAAATGTTACACAAACGAAGCCCACCAATTGACTCTTGTCTTTCTCTTTCAGATTACTCTGCAAGGGCTTCCCCGACGAGAGGAGGAATGTGGGCTACACCTGTCAAGCACATGTACTCTTCTGCAGCTGCATACGGAGCAACAGCAAACACCTCTGAGTATGATGTAACACAAGACTGCTATTCTGACCAGAAAAGAGAATACACACACACCAAAGACAAAAGACAACACCTCAATACCATCAAAATAGATGACTAGCCTACACAGAGCGAATGTCATTATGAAACTCCAGAGATGAAACAACAGAGGAGTAGAGGAGCTAAAGTGCACTGGTGTACCATGCTAGATGAGAAGCTTCCATGTTCTCAATGAGGAGAGACAGAGAATTTACGCAACATGGCAGCACTGTGTTGTAATGCATCAACCCTACTGAGAGCAGCACTGTCACTACCACTCTTCATCATCAACTAGAGCAAAACACCAGCCATGCATTGTCTTTGGGGCAAAAAAAGTGTGTGTTTGTGAATGTGCGGGAGTACATTTATGTTCACGTGTTTGTGTGTGCGTGCATGTATGAGTGTGTTTGCCTGAATGAATGTGTGTGTATATATATAAATATATATATATATATATATGTCCACCTCTACAGCATCCATATTAAACAGTTTTGGAGGTGACTGTGCTTCCCTGGATGTCATGAATATAAGAGAAAGCATCCATCTTCGTGGAATACAATTTCACAGGTAGTGACAGTAAAAATGACTGTACCCTCTGACTGCAGACACACAGACAGAAAGAGATGGAGGGTGGAGAAGAGAAAGACAGAGAAACACACAGACCGACAAAGCTGCCAGCCATCTTCTGATTTTCAGCACACTGCTAGACTTTCCAGCTGCATCCCATATTAAACCAGGCTATTATGTTCACAACGGTTAAATTCCACTGAAGTCTAGCCACACTGATTGATTCAGCTTGATTCAACACATGCTGACCTTATTCATGCTACAGTTTCTGTGAAACAGGCCTAATATCTGTTTCAAACTCATCAGATAGACTGATATTAGGTCACTTTTCAAACTCTGTCCCATGCTTAGCAAGTAATTACAATTTAAGAGATGTAAAGTTCAATTCAGACTATCTGAAAAACTTCTGAACCTGAAAAATATCTCGTTAAAGAAAAAAAAAAAACTTTCTCCATAGGAAATCATAACGCTGAGAAATGTTAACATTGACTGACCTCATTCTCAAAGAAATATGTAAAAAAGAAAGGCCCTCACGAGTAACACCCCCTAAATAGTATTTAAAAACACATAAATGCCCACATTTCGCTATTTCTAATTAATTACATGATAAAGACACATGCTTGTCTTCATTTACAGTGATTTTTCATTAACGGTGTGAAAGTTCAATTGCAGGTGGGAATTTTCACAATTATACCTGATATAACACTGAGTATAATTAATCTCATTAAACTAATTAAGGAAAAAAGTCACAGTATTTAACACTAAGCTAATTATCCTAATCATGTATGAGTTAATTAAGTAATTAGGGCAATTAAATCACAATTAACGCCTAAAGAATAAGTGATTTCAGTCTGAGAGACAGTTGCGGGTTTAGAGAAAAATACATAAAATGTGCTTTACATTACCTGTGAAAAAGGAATAAATTGACATAACAAAGAGGAACAAGAAATAAAATTAGTTAAGGAGAATGTGGGATGACTAATGGTAAATGACAGCTGTCTGAGAGGCCATCACTCTCTTTTGAGGATGGAGGGAGATTCCCCTTTTGTCACAACCAATCATTCCAGGCTTGAACATAAGCAGGGAAAACAGTGTCAAGTTCAGGTTGAAAGAACAAAGTATCCAGGAGGCAGAAAAAATTGCACCAAAAGAAACATGGCTCACATATGAAAACAACTACAGCTGAGTTGACAAGCAGCAGAGCCCAGATGTAGAGAGGAACACCAGTGATAGTAACTGGCTCCTGCCATCTGAGAATCAAACCAGGAGGAAGCATTGCAGTACATACTTCATTCTCTTGTTTTCTGCTCTTTGCCAACATTCACAAGAAAACACGGTTTTCCTCCTACCAAATTCCTGTGTGTCTTAAAACATTTTGCCAATGAAAAACCAGTCCACACAAAGATGTTTTTGTCAAGTGTACACACTGTTCCAGTTTCTGTCTGTACACTCAATTCACCTCTAAAAAGATGTACATGTAATTCGCACAAGTACAGACATTTTACTGCCATGTTTTATTTCAGCATTCTGTTTCTGTTCTTGCTTTTGTATGTTAGTACACGTCTCCAGCTTGATCTTATGGAGACAGTGATATTGCCTGTGTGTGTTTGTGTTGTTTTCTAGCTTGGTTGTGTGACTGTCTGTCTGACCACTGCATTCGCTTCAGCGGCCATTTCCAGGACTCTCCGCACGCTCCGTGGACATGAGTTGATGAAAAACATGAGTGACAAGATTCATGGCTATCAGAGCAGCTGATGAAAATGGTAAGGCGAGAGCAGGATTTTAAAAAAAATGAACCCTTCTCCCTCTTTTTTATTTCTATTCAAAGAGGAGACCAAAGATGAGGAATACAGATATGTCAGGAGACACAGAGAAAGAGAATAAAAAAATAAACACCACCGCCTCCCTCTGTCCTAAACCCTCAATAACCCACCCATGTCAGGGGCGAAACAAGAGCAAAAAGAAATTGCCTTTTATCTTGAACACTAAGACCATCACGAAAAACAAAACAAACTTTGCCTAAATTGTTTTACATTTAAATGCAAACTATCTGATAAAATTAACTAGTTAGAAATGATGAATATAATGAATTATATTTACAAGATTATAAAAGAAACCCTATAATTAGACAAGAATAATAAAACAAAATAAATATACTGATAAAATATATGTAAAATATTTAAAAATGTCACTACATATTTATAATAATGAGAGTTATTTTCGACATTACACAAATTGTCAATGAAGGAACAATATTGCAATATTTTCTCTCTTTGTTGGACTACATTGGTGGTGTTTCTCTGTTTGGTACAGCACTGCAGTGATTCCATCACGCTTGACTTTGCGGACACGCCAGGGATTTAGTTCGTTCGGGCTGTGACTTTGGCAGTTCGGGCAGTGCTAAAGCATAACAGCGTCTTTCACTTTCAACTCCCTCAGCGGGGTCAACTGATTCCAACCAGATGCATCTGTACATAAAATACACCATTAGACTGAGCCTGGGGAAGCCCTTCAGTTAGGTTTAAATAAACAGTAAAACATGTCAAAATAAAAAAAGCAGAAAACCAAAAGGTCATAATTTAATGTTTTTGATTTGTTATGTACATAACATGGAAATTCATTTGTTAAACAAAATACTGATTAGTAAATTGTTTGCAGCAGTTAACAGTTTAATAGTCATCTTCATAAGAACTTCAGCATCAAAAAACATAGAATACACAAATACAATAATATTTTATTGCTTAGATTTTTTTCATTAATTTGTGAAATGTTCTTGAACTTTAGATACAAAATACCTCAATTACAAAAACATAGCACAACAATGTTTTAATTTTTTTTTCAACTGATGATAAAATTAATTTGAATTTTAAACAGTACTGCATGAATGCTATAGAAAAACTTGTGATAACATGATGTTTTACTACCACGTGAAATACTGTAGGATGAAATGGCACACGTCACAACACCTGTGCTGCAGCCAGCTGAATTGGTGCTTCAGCAAGGGGCGAGGGGCTCCAGGGACAGAGGGAGGAAATGGCTGCTGTGTTTGTTTGAGAGGAGGTTAGCAGAGGGGCAGGCTGGATTCTGCTGTGGCCCAGATTTTCTCCAATCTCTTTTGTCCGTTCACTCTATGTTTGAGTGGCTTTATAGAGAAATTGCTTTTATTGTGTCCACTCAGGAAAACCAAAAGCAAAAACACCTCCAGCATTCAGTTTAAAGACAATGCTTACAAAAGCGTTGAGGAAACGACTTACCAACCAGGATCAACGTACTAACAATGCTATAGTTTTTCCTGGCTGTCCTAATGACATCTTACGGTTAATGAATACCTCATGTTTCTTTAAAGACAAAAACATTCTCAATGTGTGATGTGCCTATCCTAACATGAATTTCGGGATGGTGGTGAAATAGAATAAGACCGCAGAAGTAAATTTGACAGCCTGGAGATATAATGAAGCTACACGTGTGTCTACACAGGTCACAGAGGAAACACAAGCTCCCTGCTCTGATCTGGAGGCTGAGAGATGCACAGTATCCCTCTGTGCCTTCGTGACCTACTGTTTGGAGAGGGGTCACAGGTGAAATCAGTAGCATCTCACTAAAATACACAGGCCCAGTAGTACGTTCCCATGGTCAATAAGGTAAAATGAAAGTATCACAAACATACTTGTCTTAAACTTGTCCATTGAATAAAATTGCTCAGTGAATAAGAAAGGATAAAAATGTTAAAGTAACACTGTTTAGTGTTTCTGTTAGGTGTTAGTGTTTTAAAATATTTTTATGTTATTAGCTCTTAAGAGATGTTTGCTTGTGTGAAAATTATCCTGTTCATGTGTCATTTAATTTCAGCTGCAAGACACTTACTTCCTTTTTTACACACATTTTGAAAAATATGAACACATATTCAAGATACAAATAATTACACAATAAATTGTAATATAAAGATTGTCTGTCTGAAAAACTATTTAAGACTTAATTACATCTATACATAAGCAATGATATACATTATCTCTATTCTTTTAATATATCCTCAATGATAATTATGCAAATAAATAACAGTAACAGCAACAAGAAACTTATGTTCAAGCAGGATCAGAGGTTTGAGTCTCTTTCAGTCAGTATTCAATTACTTGTAGTCAACTATGCAGGGTTCTCTCACACCCAAAGAGCATCATACAGGTGAAGCTATATTCTCTGAGTAGTTCTATAAAGTCACTTAAAGCTTAAAACCAAAAGGTAGAAAAGAAAAGAGAGAAACAATTTTAATATTGTTATTGCTGTATGCATCACACTATTTAAATTGTGGAATGATTCTGAAATCTAGGGTCAGATTTCTGAGGTTGCACACATACAGACAAAATAGGGGCATAAAACTGAAGCATTACCATTCCCATTGTTATACCCAACATCTCCTATTCCCTTCTCTTGGATGAGCAATTTCAATGGCTCTTCTTCCATGCCAGGAGCATTTGTGAACATTAGAACACATAAAATGATAACACAGCCTTTTACAATTTCTGTGCACTTCCTTGTTTTCTGGCTTTAAGAAAACCATACAGCCCTGCATCTGTATGTGTTAAATGAAGCGTGCAGCAACCACATGAGTGTGTGTGCATGTCTGTTACTGTGCATGTGTGTACATGTACGTGCATGCGCACACTCACTCACACATGTCTGAATGTGTGCTGAGGAAGTGACAGACTAAAGCTGCGCAATGGGGATTTTTTTTTCCATGATCCTGTATATTTTTGGTGGAGTGACCTGATGCCATTTCATCACGGACTCCAAGATGACAGCCCAGGAGAGATGCAAGATGCAGAAGGATAGCAACTGCACCACAAATGAAATGAGAAATCAGATAGGTGCAGAGAGAATGAAGACTGAAGACAGGAGGGAAAGAGAGTACTGGAAATTGACAGAGAAAATTAAAATGATACAGAAGCACTTTCTTTTTAATGCCAGTACACCAGTCAATGAAAAAAAAGCTCTGTGGTGTTGTAGTGACTAAGTCATCCACCTGTCCCACATACTTTTCAGAAAGGACATGAACACACGCTGGAAGGTTAGGTGAACACTTTACCTTGTCCACAACAAAACAGACATGTAAATCCTGTTAATTTGCAATTCATTGATTCTCTGATGCTCCTATTCAAAAATCACCCCACAAACAGTTCACGGCTAGTTGGCCAGTTATTGCATAGTATGTTTTTGTTGATGTTGTCTTGCATGTTTTTTAATGTCAGAAGGATGTCAGGGTAAAGATGTTGACTGAGCTCAGGGTTATCCTTGGGCTTATCATGTCAAGCAATGCAAATTCATTTCATATTCATCAGAATGGTTGTTCTCTGCAGGGGGTTCATGGCGCTACCTATCCCACTCCCCCTTTTCTCTTTGATTTGGCTCATTTGAGCAGTGCGGTCGCCAGCAGCTTGTTAGAACTGCCACCTCGGTGACTCTGCCCCCTAGATGGAGAGGGAGGGGGCAATGGGGGAGATGGCAGAGATGGAAGGGGTGCTCAGAGGGGGTGTGGGGGATGATAGGTTAGGGAGGCCTACCCCAGAGCACTTTCACAAGTCACGGGTGAGCAAGCAAGGTTCAGTGAGTGGAAACCGAGAATACCTAAACAAGGCACACCATCTACTGGCCAGCCATGGGTACTGCTGTCTGCTGTGAGGAAGAGGTTGGAGAGAGCGAGCGCGCTCCCCACACTTGAAGATCAATAACAGTCTCTGTGTACTGTTACATCTACTTCCACTGTCCATATCGTAAACATTTCTGAACTCAGATTCAAATAACTATTTTCCTATATATTCCTTCATATCTTTCGCCAAAGTTGCAACAAAAGATAATTCTGCACTTCAAATGCAGTTTGTCAAGGAAGCCAAAAAGAGTGAAAAAGACAAGGATGTAAACTAAATTTAAAAAAAAAAAAAATCAAACCATTCAGAAAACAGATGAGGTAGCACTTAGAAGGGAACTGTTCCTTTTTTATTATTACTGACAAGGTGCAAAAATGATCCCTTTAGGTCAAAGGGACAAGAGACATAACTACCTAAATTACTGATAATGGCTCACATATGTAGCCTGTGCCTCAAATTTGCTTCAATAAATTTCAAATGCTTAAATGCATACCTTTATTAGACATGGGTGAGAGTGATGCATTATCCCTGTACTTGAACACAGGTTACACAGTAGAAACGAATTCATAAAAAGTGGAATCGTTGTTCTTCAGCCTTTCTATTTTCCAAGGTCATGTTCAATTATCACAGTAAGGTGTGCAGTAGAGACTGGACAAACATTTGAATATATAATATCAGGTATAGGATAAACAGTATAGGGTGTGGGGATGATGGGCACAACATATTTCACATCAAGACTTCAACTGATCAGATATCCAGAAATGCCATAACCTTGGGGATCTGCTAGCAAGAAAGGGGAGCAGAAGGAGGGGGTGGATCTCACTGGGTTAAATTCAGACAGACAGAAACACAGACATAAGACCAAAAAGTAAATGCGTAGAGAAAAACTATTCAGAAAACATTTTTTTTCCATCTGTACATATATAAAATGTAGTGAGGTGCCATTACTGAACCCCCAACCCCCTTCCATCCTTCTTCTCTTCACCCCATGAAAAAATAAATCTAATTTTCCCATCGCTACCACTGAAAGACCCCCCTCCACACACACACACACACACACACCCCGAGTAGCCCAACCCATCACCGCTCCCAGCTCACATTCAGGCTGTCCCAGCCCCTCCCATCCTCGCTCTCATAGTGATGCACCATTTCTTTCTCTAAGCAAGGCTCCATTTTGTAATAAGTTCTGATCAGTGTTTTAACCAATTTGCATTCAATCCTGAGAAAATGGTGGAACAGCCTTGTTGGAGGAGAACATGCTGAAATAGAGTAACTGTGAGAAACACAAGGGAGTGAGAGTGAATTATCAAATATCCACTGGGGATTAGTGTGGATTTATAGTAGTGTGATGTTCTAAGTTTTGTATGGTTGCGAGTGTTACATGTTTACAGCTGTCTGTCACAGTATTCATGGATAAGTGGTAAATAAAAAAAAAAAGCTTGACTGGCCTTTTATGCTTATTTATATTCAACCATAAAACCCTGCTAAGTACTGAAGTAGACAGGTAATGATGTGAATATACTGGCAAGCTCAGCTAGCTGATAGGTAAAGAGGACAGATAATACAACTCGTCTTAATACACCTTTTATCCTTAGGGCAGGGCAACAAAAACACAACATGAGGGTATGCTATTGAACAGTCACATACAATACAGTCACACTATGTGCAAAATCATTTAAGCAAATCATTCAAAGCACTAAAAGGGCCATTGCTTTCATCATGCAAACTGAAATTGAACATAACAAAAACATGGTACTGCACAAAGGACAAGTACCCCTCAAAGAACACTTAACTTAAATGTAAACATATCTCATTTGTATGGTCTTGGCAATGATATTTATTAATGATAAAAAAAAAAAAAACAGTGCTAAGGTGAAAATGTGCAGCAGGTACTCTCAACAGTCAGTTGTCTCTCACTGAGACTGCATTAGCTATTAGCTACTGTGGCAGATAATGAATGTGATCTTCCATGGACATGGTAATGATTCAATCTGACCACAAGAGCAAATAATTTGAAACCATTACTGAGCATATAATGCAAAGGTACAACCCAACAAGCTATCGCATCTATCACGTCTAAGCTGTTATACTGTACATCTGTCTATGTAGAACAACATGCACAATATGCAAACAAAGGGTTATGTTAGTATATTGTGTATTTGAGTTATAGAGGGTGCAATAGCATAAAAGATCAGAAACAGCAAAATCACCCTTCCTTCTACAAAGGACCTGCTCTGCAGATATGTGAAGAGGAAGTAGAATGGAGGGCAGAACTTCCTAAGGTCAGTCAACCATGACCTGAGTACTAGCGGACAGTTTTTTGGGGGAATGTTAATGGGTGGCTCAAATCACTTAAAGAGCTGGAGAGATAGCCAAGTTAATTACAACATTGCTGAAGACAGTTTTTTTCCTGAATCTGAATACGTTTTTCATTAATGGTGTCACAGAGATCAGTAGTTATCAGTACCTCCAGAGGGATAGCAGGGGGGGAAAACAATCACTGATTCTTTCACACAATTTCACCATCTAATTTCCGACCATGCATTTTGGAACAAAATTAATTTCCTTGGCTATCTAATAAATCAGAAACAAGTGATCGCTGTTGGTGCCAATCCAAGCAGGCACAATGAGATCTCTCCGCTCCGTTCTGACAGAATGAATTGCGTGTCCCCGCTGAAGCTTAGACACGTCATGTAGACTGGGCTGCAAGTCTGTGTGGAATCTCCCTCTTCAGCCATTTTTTACCATCACATTCTACTCTCATTCACTCTTCAATTCATTAGAAACAAAGTCAAGGCAATATATATCAAGGAACTATATTCTGAGTGAACCTAGGAGTTATCCTCCATCTTCCCACTATTTCCTTGTTACACTATAAGATCTTATATCGTCAGCCTTATCAATATGATTGGTTTATAGATAAATTACCCACTAGGAATGTTTAGAGGTTCACAACATTAGGGTTAAACTATTGGTTATTCTATATGATCTGCTGTATGCGACATTATAGATGCAGCATCTTGTAAGATTTCATGTATTTTTTCCGCATGGATTCCGTCTGAAACTGCTCGGGGGGTTTTGAAGATCGGCTATATGCTAAAATGCCTCAGGCTCTCTTTACAAGATTATAGAGCATTACGAGTCCGAACGCACATCAAGGGAAGTGAGGGGGTGAACCCCACACGCACAACTACATTCACTCACATAGTACCTCCACCACGTCCAGGAATGGTCCCTGGGTAGAGCCTTCAGAGACATTGGGGGCAGAGTGGAGAGGGAAGAAAGGGTTAAACTATGGTGTTGTAGAACATTTATCTGCTTCAGATAAAGCATTAGATATGTTGAACCTCATCCCCTGCCATTACAGAATTACCCTAACTGCAGATACTGTATAGTGTGCCTGAGCGTAGACACCGTGCCCAATCCCTCTACACCATCCTATTGATTTTCACACCCTGAGACAGTGTGCTCCCAGAGGGCAGTAAATTATAGGGCGTTTTACAGGGAATTACACCTGCACCGGAAACTTTACAGGGATACGGGTGTCACGGACCACTCGCGCATTCTCCCACATATTACAGTGAGAAACTGGACGTGGGGAGTCTTCAATCACAAACATTAAAGCATGGACTTACACAACAGAGGTTTCCCCTGCACAAAACAAATGTACAGCACATACCTACTGCTTTAACATTCAAGGGAAAACATCTCTGAAACATTAACTGTAAAAGACAGAGGATTGGTCATTTCAGTAAGACTGCTGTAAATGGCTGATTCATTTTAAACGTGTAACTGGTTTTAAGATTTGCTGCAACAAAACATAAGCAACTCCCAGGGACAGGAATAAACTTTAGAAATCACTCCAACCTTCTTGTTTATAATAAACAAATGATGAAGCAGTAATGCTTCCTATTTAATGTTGGATGAGCTAATGTTTGGGTCATGTGCTGCTGCTTTCTTTAAATGCATGTTTTTTTGTCCATTGTTTTTTGTATTTGTATCTTCATGGGCGTTGCAGTTCATAGATCAGAAACATGATGGAATGTATCTAATATTACTGGCAAGAGACTTGTGGATAGAGGTTAATATAGTTGATGTTAATACTCTGCAAAAAGCACACATTCTCCCATAACAGCTGGAAACAAGATTGAAATAGCAGCTTGACAAAAACATAGGCTTTTATTTATGTGCTGTGCTGTTGATAATTCCATCCATCTTGTTGCTCAAAAGACAACTGTGCAATAGATGGACAAGGTACATGCCAAGGGGGTATCTCTATAGTGGTGCTGGAAGGATTCAAGGAAGGAATTGTAGACTAATAAAACTTCCTTAACTCTGCAACACCTGGATATGTATGGTTTCTTTTCATTTCTTCTCCAGCTACACTCACTTCTACTAAAACTAGCTCTCAACACCAGCATTCACTGACCTCAGGATAGCCTCACAAACATGAAAGACTCTTTATCTGTTCCAGGTGTGGGCTGACTCATGCTGTGTGAGTGCATGTGTTGGAGAGAAAGTGAGTGAGAGAGCTACAGATGTTTATATACACGAACAGATTCAAGATCCACAAGCAATTTACCAAACTAAAACAGGAGAGCAATACAAACACACTGTATATCAAGTCCCTAACATGTGAAAGCAATTGGATAGCCTTATCCACATGCCCTGCTCAGACCTAGTACCATTTACAGACGCAGACTGTGTATGTATAGCTACATATAGTTGAGTATAAGTATAGTTCACATATTGCTTTAGAATGCAACTCACTGTAATTGTAAAATAAAAATAAAAAAAACAGGCAGACTTGTTCAGCATAGGCTAAGTCAAAGCATTGACTTTGTGGACCTTCATATTAGTTGTTGAGTGATGTGATAGGTATCCTGTGCATTTCACACAGCTGTTCTTGCGTACATTTCAAACCATCACATAGTATGGTTGGACCAGTCAGATCCTAACGTAACCTAAATACATGGCCCACACGAGATCTGCTCATGAGACGCATACAACCACACACTGATAAAAACAAACAGGCACACTGGTGTTAAGCACTATGCTGCGCCCCTCCCTTTCACTCAGTCTGGTTTCAGGTTAAACTTGACCCCTCACACTTGACCTCTGGGGCATGGCTCAGTGCTGCTTGAACGGAGAGAGGTAAGGGCACAGCTGTGAGGGAGGGTCTACAGCAGGGTAGACTCCCCTCTGACAAAGGGAGAAATTCAATTGGAGCATATTAGTGTCCAAGTAGTTGAATATAACTCATTCTAGCTAACTGGAAACATCTTTTCTTCTGAGCTCAAGGCAGCTTCCATTAACCTCTAAAACAGTGGGAGGGCCGGGGTTGGGTGGGTCACACAAAAGAGCTCTCAGCTTCAACTTTACCAGCACTTCTCTGCAGTAGTCTATTTTTAACCTTTGATACATATTGCTGTGGTCATTATTTTCAATGTTTCTGTCCTGCACTGTCAAACGCCTTGCAGGTTTGATGTATGAACGGTGGTCCATCACTTACATTGTTCCCCAGGACAACCAATGAGTGTGTGGTTCCCTGTAGTGGGCCAGACAAAGACAGATAGATGGGTCTGGCTCAGGCCATAGGTACCAAGGGACATTTCTCAGGACAGCTTACAAATAGGACTGAGAGAGAGGGGATGAAGCTGAATAAAAGCTGATACTCCACAGAGTTGCTCAACCCATAACTGTCACGTCTGCCGAATGAACAGCTATCCTAAATGAAGACAAACTATCGATCTGCAGAGTAATATCTAGTCTTTGGTAACTCTACAGTGAGAAGAAGAGATGCCAGAGAAAATATCTTGCTATTTGAATATTGATCTCAATAGCGTCATGTAGACTTTACAAACATGAAACAGGAAAACGTTTAGGAGCTGGATCCAACTTCTCTCTGTGAGCTGCTTCATAACAAATTAAAAACAAGAGGAAAATCATACTGAAATTGGGTCCAATCTCACTGCCACAACCCTCCACCTACACGCCTTTCCCCCCCTGCCATCGCCAATGTCTCTTTTCTCCACAATCAGTGTCAGAAGAAGCGGCAAGGAACGGTTTGTGAGAAACACTTATCTAGCACAGCGGCAGAGCCCTGTTCCTACACCCTTTATCTCACCAGGAGATGGAATTCAATATACAAAAACCCCATCATGCAGCAGCATCACGCCTGTGCTGGGGATAAGGGCAGGGTTGCCAGGTAATTGGTTGGTGGTGGACGAACACAAGGTTTGAGACTACCCGTGGAGGAGTGGAGATTACAGAAAGGGGTGGAGGGACTGGGTAACTGGGAGGGTGTGTGTGTGTGTGTGTGTGTGTGTGTGTGTGTGTGTGTGTGTGTGTGTGTGTGTGTGTGTGTGTGTGTG
>JAUBNQ010000017.1:7380173-7397730 GCA_032353495.1 Ctenopoma kingsleyae | reverse complement strand
TGTGTGTGTGTGTGTGTGTGTGTGTGTGTGTGTGTGTGTGTGTGTGTGTGTGTGTGTGTGTGTGTGTGTGTGTTGGACGGGTCTTGACAATTTTTTTTCCACATCCCCCCATCTGTACCCTGCCTGCTCATGTAATCTGCAGCCCCTCAAATGTACATGCGGGATTGTTTGTTGGTGTGTGTTTTTTGGTTCCAGCACAAAGCATGTCAGATTTATTTGTGTAGTCCGTTTGTCTTAATGGAACCCCCCCCCCACCAAAATGACTTTCAAAAACAGAAAAACTACACTACTTTGTTTCTATTACACAAGTTTTTATTTTGCAACCCCTGTACAACATTCATTAAGAAAACTGCTCACATCCATGACATTTAAATTAAAATTAAGGTAGATAATGTCATAACAAGAGCTGACTATGACTATGGAGCAAAATAATTTCTTTCCTATGAGATAATGTAAAAGGGCATTGGAGGGTGATGATCCTAGACATGCAGTAAGAACAGTAGATGCGCACAGGAAATCTACCAACACACCATTTCCCGTTTTCCAGCGGCGACTCAAGATAACGGGTGCAGAAAAGAGGGAGATAAAGGAACATGTGAGAGAAAAAGAAAGAAAAAGTAATTTCTCTGATTTATTTATGATGCAATGAAGGTATGCTGAACGCATCAGAACGTGCAGCAGTGGTCATACTGTCAGGGAAGATGAAGTGTCTTCATAGTCGACTGAACGAACGAGCAAGGGACAGAAAGAGGGAGAGAGAGAAAATTAGAGGGAGAGAGAGGAGGGTGGCTATACTGCAGAAGGGTGTTAACCATCTCATCTCTACCGCACCACCGCACTCGCCACAAAATGGCTACTTCGTTCCTTCTGACGGCCGGCACAAGGAGGGGGGGCCATCTGAACCAGCGCTATCTCATCTTCCACCTCCGTAGCCTATTCTTCAACCTTGACTATTTCTCATATTTATGGAGTGGTTTTTGAAGTGGCTTTTTACCTGCAGATTTTTATAGTGTACCAAATGAAATCTGTTAAATCATTCTTATTCTTAAAACTCAGTTTAGTGTTCTGGTAAATACAATTTGTCTGTGTGACTACAGAGCAAAATTTCCATGTACAGACGTTGTACATACTATATCAACAACAATAAAATTAAGTGAACAAAGACAGGGAACCAAGAGATTCACGGTATTTTAATATGCTGCTCAATATGTATACTTAGAGAAGGAGCACTTTAGAGGGAAAGAGAATCAAAAGGTACCAAGATATGCAGGATTTCATTATATAATAAAATGCTTTAGACCTGCATACAAAAACATCAAGCAGATGAGAAGAGAAAGCCAGAGCAGGTAGTGAGCGTACCGCTGCCTAAACACAGGACATGAGCTCATGTCCAGGGCAACATCCCCCTCTGCAGGAAAAAAGAACACAATCACTCTTCACAAAAAAATGTTTTATAAACTAAGATGGAGCCTTGGAGGCCATTTCCTTCATTACTTTCTACCCATTTCATTTTATTTTGTTTCCACTGGAGAACTACTTAAGACAGTCCATTTTAAAGAAAGAAAGATGTTGCCTGTTGCACAAAAAAGGAAAGCCAATAATGCATATTATCAAGGGGTGTAGATAACCACAGCACAAGAGGTGTACACATGCAGCAAGCCTCAGCCCACAGTAGTTACATAAGATGTAGGCCTACTTCTAAAATGTTGCTGAACAGCAACAAAAATAGCAAAATAAAATAATGTTATTTCCTTCATTCCCTGGTTCACCCTTTATTCTATTGATTCTTCCCTTACAATTGTGTGAGCAGAGCAATTTCCAGTTGAAATCACCTTGACACAACAATGTACAAAGTGCCCACTCCTTCTTGTATTCCACTGGCAAGGATTAGCAGCTTTCAAACCAGCATGCACTTGACAAATACTAGTGAATTTATATAATTTAATTGGACACAATTGGAACTAATTCCAAACATTACATATGCAGCACTTTTTAATAATGCCAGCTATACACAAAAGTGTGAATATGTTCAAACTGACCATGAATGTATTTTCATACTTTGCAGGTTGCTCTAAATCTTTATCTTGCAGGTGATAAAAACTGGATGTCTGCTACTTCAATTCAAACAACACTCAGAACTGTAGCACATGTTCATGTTAATGCTGCAAAACGGATGTCAGAAATGGCCAGTACAGAAGAGAAGATCTGGATGGCAGGATGACACACTTTTTTTTTTTTTAAGTGTCTCAGTGTTAAATACAACTAAACTGGTACAGCAGAAAAATGTTTATCTTCTAAAAAATTTTAAAAATGTGATAAATATGCTCTACAGTCACAGGCCACTTTTCAGGTACACCTGTACAATCTAATGCAATCCAATACAGTAGCTCTGCTATTATTCCTATATTTAAAGTCTAATTTCTCAGTTTTAACAGAAACTAATTCTGATAATTCTAATATATGTTTATTACTGAAGTCATAGTGGGTGGTTTCGTTGTACTATATGTTTATAATTTAGATCATATTGGGTAGAGTTGTACTGAAGTGCATTATACTAAGAGGTCTTTCTAATGATTTAGGGGGCAAAACGACAAACAAAATATGACTTATTGAACCTTAGTGTTTTACATTCATCATGTATCTTTATTACACTGGCTGTTTGATATTTGTACTACACATTTGACATCAGTGTCAAAAATGCACATCACTTCTATTAAAAGGTTGTTTAGGAGTAAAACTTAAAAAAGTGCAGACTTGTCACTGCATGACAAAATCATTTAAAAAAAGGAAACAAAATAAGTTGATCTTTATCTCTACATTATCATTCTGCACCAAAAATTAAAAAGATATAAGTCTGATAAAAAAAAATTATATCCTATGCTTACCATTAGTACCATTTTTTGATACAATTTATCCAGCGATTGACCTGGCACTTTTCCCTCTACGTTATGGAAGACTTTGCAGCTGAGCCTTTGAATCAACTGATGCTTTAGCACAAGCCCTCAACTCCAAGGTTATTTCTTCAGGATTTCCTTTAAGTTCTTTAAAAAAGAGATAGCATTTGGAATATATATTATACACGAAAACTCAGTCAAATAAACTAACAAAAGTTAGGGAATCAGCAGCATCAAAGCATTCCTGGGCTGGCTCGAACCACATGATGAGCCTTGTGTCTTTGTGAGCAAAAGCTCGTAGATGTTCAGCACTTTTCAGAGCCAGGCTTTAGATTTTTTTTCCAACAGATTATCTTTTGGTCTTTGAAGCCCAGAACCCACCTGCTTCAATCCCAAAAGCGTTACTCCTCCAGTTTCCAAGCTGTGGTTCCATTGGTCAACATAAACAGCAGTATTGAGCCTTGCCCTCAGGGGAATTCCTATTTATTACTGACCAAAGTCTGTGCAGAAGCTCTGCAAGGATCTTCAAAGAAGCATTGGCAAATATACCCCCTATGAAATATGAATCATTTGGGAGAGTTTCTGGAAATCTGAAATAATTCCATGTGTATGAATAAGTCTACATTTATCCATGATATACTTGATTATAATAAAAAAAACAAACACCACAACCGATAGAAATTAGAGGTAACAACACTGTTGAATAAAACTAAATTGATAAACTGAATGTGCAAAACAAATCAATCATATGATATGTCCATGTTTAGATACGTAGATATGCACTTATATGATATATAAGTGCATATGTATGCACTATATATGATATATATTTTATACATACAGACATACACTTTGGGAAGCTTATTTCAAATACAGGAGAAAACTAGAAAAGAAAACAGAAGTAAAAAGTAAACAGAAACAATGTCTTCACAATAGCAGAGCTGGAGCAAAATGTCAGTAGAGCCACGAGGAATCACAACTTATGAGAGCAGGAGTTTGCAGGCAAAAGCCTCAATGGAAAGGGGTCAACTTGCATGCCTTATTCTACCTTCAAGGTAGAATGAATAATAAATGGGCTAGCAATGGACACAGAGAGGTGTTATCAATATTTTAATACTTTCACCTCTAATTTCAGACTCACTTTCCCAGATTGCCACTGATGTCCCAACACATATTCTTAACCTTTTCTATTTAGAGATAAGGACATTGCACACACGCAAACCGAGAGAGAGAATGTAACAGAACTCCTGTGTCGCCCAGAGTTATTTTTCCCTCTCCTTGGGGCTGAATGCAGTAATATAGCACAGGTATTTTCAGGTGAGCCACTGCCATTAGCATGAGTGAATGCAGAAGGCCAAACAAAAACCAGTATTCGTCACTATTATTATTTGAAATTATTTGTTAAGAAGCATGTAGCCAAGAAAACTAGGCATTATTTGGAGCCATGACACTTCTCTGCAATACTACACTACTACAGAAAAAAAGAAATAAAATCTAAATCATGAGTATCAGCAGCAGAATCATCTGAATGTAATAAATAGGCTATAACTGTATGCAAACTTAATTCCTTCTAACTTTTGTGCTTATGCACTCAGGTTCAAACTCTGAAGGCAAATGAGATCTATTCCTCTGCCAAGCTTTGTGTGTAAATCCTTTTGTCGTCCCTACTCTCATAAAGTGTCACTGTCCTGATTACCCTGCAGTGCGGCAGAGAAGCAAATGGGTGAGCAGTGGCAGGGAGTGGGGTGGGGGAGAATGAGATGCTCACTGACCCTGCCACCATCACAAACCACCAGTCCGATCTAATATCCTCACTGGCTGAATGAGTGGCTGGTTTGGTACATATCAGGCCAGCTCAGCCCAGTTGCAGCCCTTGTTTCAGCATCAAACACTGTCTGCACAACCCAATGTTTAGATGTCCACCACATAATTAGAGTAACTACTAGTATAGTTGGGTAGATTCTGGTGTCTCTGCGCTGACTAGGTTTAAAAGTAAGAGTAAACCAGTTCACAACTTTGGATCAATCCTTACATGTGCATAAACATATTCAAACACACATACGCTATACACACAAACACTTAACTCTCAGAGCACATTCCATTGTATTTGTCAAATTCATATAATTCTGTCATCTGTATTGGATGGTGCCACTTTGAAGGTTAACTAATCAATATTCAACACGCTTGTCATTTATTAACACAGGAGATCTGGTTGGATAATGATGAGTGTGCAGGCATCCAGAGACAGTTCTGTAGGAACAGGCCATTAAGCACAGCAGCAGCCATAAAGCAGGGAAAGGAACTCTAATTGAGAGTGTGATTATTTGTCTGTAGCACAGTCACCTCAAATACCACAAAGCTCTTCACCATAGAAAGGCCTGTCACTCAGATTTGTGTCCACGGACCACTGTCTAAATCATTCTCAAGTTCAGTGCGCAGTTTCAATCAACCAACAACTGAGATGAACTTAATTTTTTTAATTCAGGACAGTACTGGAAAGTTAGCTTCATACCCAACCCTTCCTCTCAACGCCACATGCCAAGACTAAGTTGTGCGGGTACTGAGTAATGGATTTGTTCAACCAACTTGCATAAACCACGGCACCACAGCACACAGACAGGCCTACGCTCTGCCACTCAGAAATCAGCACAACAGACAGTAGCACCAGGGACTGGTTGCATCTCATGTCTGTTCAGATTAAATGAGAGGCTGACGATGTTAATTAGGCAGAGTAAATTTACATCAGCAAATTATGTAAGCAGCTAGAAGAGTAACAAAGCGTGATACCAGTTAAGTCACAGCTTGGCAAGCGCTGCCCTGCCACTTCATGCTGATGTGGCCATGGTCGATCAAGCAGAGAAGCCCCAAATGCCAATTAGACATGAGTGGGTAATTGTGTCGGGGGGGCTGGTGGCACAAGGGACTTTGTTACAATGTCCTGAGGCACTCTGTGTTTCCATCCTTCTTCGACATAGCAAGTGACACATCTGAGTTCACTGATAAGGAAGTGCTTCTCTCTCTCTACACACACACACTCATTGTTAGCTTTTGGAGTCAAAAAATGTAAATGAAAAAAAGATCTGATACCTATTTATGAAAATGAAAACTGTGTGTGAGATTATATAGTCAGCTGAGAACAAGTGCACACACTAGCTCACAAAGGCAATGGGGTGCACACGGATTGAAGGGGAAGACCCCTGCTCCTCCTGTCCAAATAGTGATGTGTATGTACATAGAAGAAAAAAAATAGGAATAAAAGTTGCTTAGGACAAAAATATCTGCCAAATGGGAAGCACTTCTCATACTGTATTTTAATTCAATGTTTGATATGGATTACCCAGAACAGAAAACAGATTCACATGGTTTAGATTACTAAAAGCCAAACAAATGCACAATTCAGTGATATTAATGCTACAAGAGAAAACCAGTTAGCTGGTTAGGAGAAAGACTGACTACAGTAAACGTGGAAGTGAATTGCAGTTGTGCCATGTTAAAACTAAAAGCCAGTCTCTCTGCTTCCCTCTGAAGCAATACTGGTCTCAATCAAGCCCTGGCTGTGATGCCATCACAGAAGCTCTTGGTAGCCCAGGATGCCCACCCACATATGCGCTTTCTAGGCTGCTCTTGATTGTAATTGGCTCAGACCACTGTTATACCCCTCTAATCCCTGCATGTTAATACTCCCATGGTAACATTCTCTCACCTAATAGCCACACAGTGAGAGGCATTTTCAACCACATTACCTTTTATTGAGTTACGGAGCCCCATCGTTCCAAATAAGACAAATTTAATTGATCCAGTCTATAAAAATCTCGGTGCTGCTGTGAAAGACCTGTTTCTTGGGTTTCTTTATTTATTTATTCACTCTGTTTTCCCGCCTTGCAGAGTGAAGCCCTGCATGTGGCACAAGGAAATTAGGTTTATTCCACTCCATACAAAAAAGGAAGAATGCAGAGGAGAAATTCAAAGGTTTTAAAATTAGATCAATGGTCTCAACAATCAATCAAAGGCACGGTTCCTCAGGTGTCAGCCTTGCTTGTAAGTTCAAAATGAACCTTTAAAACAGCAGGTACAGAGTCCACTCTCTTTAAGTGAACTACTCAGGGGGGACCCAAGCTGTGGAAAAAGCGAACACAAAAAAGAAAAAAGAAAAAACAGGAATGGCAAAGATGTGATATTACATTAATCTTATTTTATTTTAATGCGTCTTTTCTGACATTTTACCCATATTTTCTAAGGTACTTGCAATGCTTTAAAGAAAGAAAAGCAAAGAAGCTAATTTCAATATAATTTGGTGCCCAAAGTGCAAAAGATGTATTCAAAACGTAGACCAGGGCTGGTAAAATGAACATAGACCAACTATCAGTCAAGGGTGTTTTAAAATAAAACTTTTTTAAAGCAGTATACAGTATCTAAAAAAAGTGTGTTTGTGCCCTGACTTTCACCCATCATACACATAATCCTGTTACTGACTACTGAAGATATTGAGCTCAGCGTGATACTTAAGTGATTAACCAAAATAAATATTATATCCAGTGTAAAAGCTAGGGATTGAATAGAGCTGAACATTAAAACACTGGCCTTAAACTCGCCTGTTGAGAAAAAAAATGCGATAATAAGGAGGGAAATGGTGGGCGAATACTGAGGTAATCCTACCAACAGAGTGCTTCCCCATGAAGGATTTAACTACTCCCAGCAACTAGATAAACCAGATATTATTGCAGAGAACAATGTGTTAGTCTACATGAATATTGAGCTTGCAGTTCTGGAAGGGTGTGTGTGTGTGTGTGTGTGTGTGTGTGTGTGTGTGTGTGTGTGTGTGTGTGTGTGTGTGTGTGTGTGTGTGTGCGCTGCAGGTGAATAACCCCTGCTTCCAATTAGAAATGCTGTGATGATGGTGGAGAGGTCTATAATTTGCCCAGGAGGATTTTCTGCCTTACCATATTTTGAAAGCAGCTGAATTAACTTTCTGTCCATTAAATGCTACTGTATATCAGGAAATATAATTCCTTTTCTATTCCCTTTTCTCAACCTATTAGAAAAATTTCTATCAATCTCATTTTACGCATGATTACAGTTTTAATGAACGATGGTCAGTGTTATTGCTGGGGTTAATCTCAGCTTTCTCTACTTAAATGCTGGTAACTGGGCTAAACACTCCTGATAAGGCTCAAGCCTGGTGACTGAGAAAAGCAATTTGCTTTCTCTTAGAAGCAGTCCTACATTATTAAAATATGTGGTAATACCACCATATGATTAATAAAAATGTAACAGTTAATTGCCTATTACATACTCTGATTTATCAAAACTTCTAATCAACCACTTTAATTTATTTCATTAAATGTCAACTTAATCTATGATTGATCTCAAAAATGTTAAACAACTAGTACAGAACTCATCGTATCTGGATTGATGCAGTCTATTATCAAATTATTAAAAATCAAGTGTACTTTTGAGGATCTTACTAGTACTTTTCTGATGCCAAACTTAATAGATTTCTCTTTGAAGATTGCTTCATTTTTTTAAAAGTGTTCAAACTCCACAACAGCCTGTTTTATCAGATCTAGGCCACTTTGTCTCCTCAGTCCACAACATTTCTACAGTTCACTATACATTAATGCATTTTGTTACTTTCTGAAACATCAAATGGGAGATTTTAATTGCCAGCATGTTAATCAGTGCAGTCAATTACTGATCTCATCAGGTAAGCTAGAGTGACTTCAACTGCAATGTTGGAAATGAGTTTTAAGTTCAAGTTTTCCAATGGAGCTATTAGAAATGTATTCAATAAGCATTTAGACAGTAATACAATTTCACTAAGCATTGAGAAAATGGACTGAAGTACAGTAAAGTAGAATATCCTTGAAATCAACATCTAAATGCTCATGCAAGATGAATACTAATGAACTTTAGAGAAGGGACTACTGGAAGAAATGGGGAATGGGGCAATTAAAGAATGCCTGAAGCAACTTTACAGAGGACAAAGCATCCCATATTTCTAATTAAATTCTGTGGCAGACACCTGGCCTTTCACCTCCTCCTCCATTTCCCTGTGGTCCCAAGTGGCAGTCATGAAAAGGCGCATCTCACATGCGTCATACTCCACTTGTTCACTCAGGCTACAAGAAAAGCCCCTCTTATTCATGGACAAATGCTCCCAACAGATGTAATCAGCAATGGTGGCTGGGGTCATAGAGTAGACAGATATCACAGTTACTATTTACTACACATCCCAGGATCCCTCAGGATTATTTCAGCACAATATTTCTTGACTCAAGTCAACAGCTACTGACAATTTAAACTAAGTTGATAGACTTGAGAAACTTACTACAGATCTGTACAGTATAGATGTTCAGAGATCACCAAAGAGTAAACTATAAGGTTCTGACTGGATACTTGTTTCAGTTGTGTTCTAAGGTTCATGTATGGGTCCTATGGGTGTCCGAGGACCAAGGCACAGCACTTTGCGATTAAAGGGAACACACAGTAAAAGGAGAAGTGAGGCTTCACAACCTTGCTCCCGCAGGGATCTTTTAGAAGTACAAGACAGTGAGCAGGAACAACTGTCAAAGGGAAGCTCCCTGGTAATGGTACGGAAGTTAATAAAATGAAGGCAGGTAATGGAAATTGGTTTTAAACCACTGGCCACATTCCTCCTGAGATAGAGATGGCTTGGGCTAATGAACCCTGACAGCCTATTCCACCGTAGTTCCACATTTACAGCACATTCACCTCCAACACCGTCTCCTCCCACCATCAGGACAAGCCAAGGTAGAGAGGATAAAGTTACAACTTCACACGATTAACTACTCCCCGTTATCTAGTTATTTAACACCCAATCGAACTTGAAAGTGTGCAGTAGCAGCACAGTCTCTCTCACATCAAATACACAGACCCCCATTCTGCACAATTAACTAAATTTACCTCTACCAATAACACAACCTTTACTCAACATTAAACACAATATCGGGCAATCTTGGTTGAGCCAAGATCTAAACAATCAGTTAATTTTATAAACTTCAATTTATAAACTTTACGCATAATATGTAATATATTTACTATACTAAATAATAAAATGACCAATACATGTCATCTGAAGAGGTAGGTCTGAGTATTGAGTTTTAGCTAACATTAACTTATCACAGTTACTAGAAGAGATGGTTGTTTTAAGCGAGTGAGTACTGGCATTCATACTCTGTGGGCCATGTGCAGAAGGTTTGTCAGGGCAGTAAATAACACTGCCAGTGAAGTGATCCCAACTAGTGCCTGCAAGCACTGTCCTGCTAAATGCTATCAACCAGACGGAGCAGACAGATCTGTTAACTAGCCCTGAGTATCAGCCATGCTTGATGATGATGATGATGATGCACACATTAGGGTTTACAAATTGAAAAAGACAAAAAACAGCAGGTCTGTAACAGACAATATGATGAGTGTACGTACCGTATGGAAATCAGAAGAGTCAGGAGAATAAAAGTGATTAAAAAATGAAGTTGGCCTTATATAGTGTCCATATGTAGTCATTTTGAAACTAGATTAGCATGTCCAACTACTGTTCATTAGTGATTAGTTCTTCGGTGATCTATTTATTGTGGAGATAACTATTTTTAGACAATTAACACTTAAGGCTTACCTATTTTTTTAAAAGAACATTGTCGGGGTTAATTGCATTGGTGCTATTGTGTGATAGAATAAGGGCAACCATGTCAAGGATGAGGAAAAAGAGTAATGCAGATTTCATCCTGAAATGAATCTGTACATGTAGAATACATGAAATCTAACATGTGGTAGTGAAACAGGATAATGGCTTATCCATAAAGTTCTCTATTAAAAAACAAGATCATTTGTGTGTGCTTTTCAAACCCAATACAAATCACAGATGGAAATCTGTTATGATGTAGAATTATTTCCTTCCACAGGTTACATAATTTTATTAGCTTCATGTTAGCCCCCGCAGGTTTCTTGGCCAATACCGTTTTTGGGTTTTTGATAAACTCACCAGCCGATTCTGATTTGTCCAATTACGATTTCCTTTCTAAGAGCTACAACTGACAACACACACCAACATTTTTAGAACTTTTCTTTAATGAAGAATTTAATTGTAATTTTACAGCAAACTATAAAACTATTTAATGACTTTTACAGTGTCAATCTTTCTCTCACTGTCACATAATAAACCCCAAAATAAAGTGCTCCAGGTAACTGGACAAACTTTTTTTAATAAACCTCCAAGAAAAAATTAAGCTTGGTATTTTTACTTTTCAACATTTAAACAACTGCAATAGAACAGAATAGAATGTACACAAGTACATTGACACTAAAAATACATGCAATAGAAACAGAAGAATATAACAAGTCACCAAATGTTTTTGTGGTTGTTCTTCCACAGCTTTTTTGGCCTTACAGGCATTACAAAGTGACAACTTTCTTGTATTTTCTTTACTCACAGTAAAGAACTTCCACGCCAACAACATGTGGGTGAGTGTAGCTGTGACGTTACAGTCTGTGTAACTGTGTACTTGAAAGTGGGATGCAATCTGAGTTGAGCACTGAGCGAAAATAAGCAAGCAGCCTGGTGTACCTTTGAGAAGGGCAGAGCAAGCAAACAGCTCTATGAATGAGGAGCTCCACCGCGTTCTGGTGTGCAGTGTGAACCATCATGCGTGTAAATATGACCAGCACAGAATCAGATATCTCAGACTAATTCTGGTCAAGTTCATCAAGTTCCTTCTGGTTTGGCCACCAGTTACGATCAAGCTTAAAACCAGCCCATTCCTATCTCCAGCTGTTCAGTCGGTGCATCACTACTTCATTTTATAAGTTTAGGTCAAAGTAATGCAGCATATTCAATTTACAGAAAATAGATGGATAACATTTGTAGTCAAAGGCCTAAAGCCTGTGTCATTGACAGAAGTCATGATGACTTCTGTCAATGCAAACTGCAGTTTGTAAAAAGTAACACAAAGTTTGAATAAATATGAAATGATGAGGACATGACATAAGGGAAGGACAGATGAGGTGCAGAGAGAGAGAGGAGCTTGAGTACACTCAGCTTGAAATGGCCCTGCCGTACTCCCAAGATTCCATCCTGCAATGGACAGACTCTGACTTCTCTTCTTCCCTCTTCCTGTGCTGTGCCAAGTTAAAGTTGAACTAATGCTTTGTTTAGTTCCCCTCAAAGTTTTTGCGCAGGCGTTCTGCTCACACACCTGTCTTTGCAAAATATGTAGACACTTACACTTAAAAGTAATGGCTTTTCAATTGTTTTTAAAACTTACTACGTTTCAGAATAAAGTTGTTTTTTATGCATAACCCATTATTATTTTTCCCCTTCTCGTAAATAGTATCCCTTAACTCTACACACACCTTGTCACAAAAAACATTACCATCAGTTAAACTGTGCTCAGACCTTCTATCTTATAATGTATTCTTCTGTGGTTCACAGACCGGCTCTCCCTTTGTTTTAGATGACGGAGAAAAGCTGAAAATTTTTGAGACAGGCCCAGTCCGTTGCTTTAGGTACAAAAGACTCTTTCATGAAATGTAATGTATGCTCTTTCACGACTCTTGGTGATAAGACATAATCTAAGATTGCATTCAGTGATAAAGGTACTCCTATACACTCTAGTGGAATCACAAGTGGACTGTTTGAAGATATTGGGAATACAGCAGTTCTTAGTTACTCTGTGCGTAACAGACAGAGAAATATAATATTGTCCCAAACCCCCTGAACATTTGTAAATAAAAAATCGAGTAACTGAGACCCTAAGACAAGCCACAGTGGCAAAAGAAGTAAGCATTCATGAGGGTAGCCAGGGGAGAGTTTAAATCCCAGTGGTGTTAGATAGTTACACTTAATGAATTGGAAGCAGGAGCAGTTTGGCTTGGTCCCTGTTCCCCAGGTTTGCCCCAACTCAACTAGACCCAGTCTTCAGAGAAAGGTGCTCTGTTTAATCTGTCCTCATTTTACGCCTCTTTAACCATGACCAATGTATTTAAATGGCAGTTTCTTTGACAGATGCTCAGTTCAAATTATTCCTAACTGGAAATTTGTAGGAGTGATATTAAATATCCTTCAGGCCAGGCTGCCTAAAGAGAACATAGGAACATCAAAAGGCCAAACACTTCAAAAACTAAAACTAATGATCCTAGCCCACCTCAAGGGAGGAGGTGGTCTTCAACTTTGTCCAACATGCCCCTGGCCACAAAAAACATCACTCCTTTAAATGGAGATTTGACCAATCGCCCAACCCTACTACTACTGCATTAAAAAGTGATTTAACATGAGATATATAATACACATCTCTCTATCACCAGTTCACATGGGAGACGTTGGTGTGAATGTGTACTATGTTATCTGACACATCTAGCCCAATCTTCGCAAAATAAAATCTACAATATAACCCTACAAAATGAGACACTACAGAATTTCCTCCCTTTAATCTGTACTGTAGTAACCTGAACTTTTTGACTACATGTTCACAAAATTTTAAGAACTTGTTTGCTAAGTCCACCGTCTGGGTCTGCTGTAAAGCACTTACCACTGAAGGAGCTTCACCACCACCATGAGGCAGCTGCATGAAAAGCAAATCTGAAAAGCAGACAGAATAAAACACAAAGTCAGAAGAGAGGAGAAATAACGGGAGCAGGCAAACAGCTGGCAACATTCATTTTAAACCCTGATTGGAGTCGACAGCAGCAATTAAGTAATAATAAACTATCCAAGCTGCAGTCGTGAGTGGGGCAGCTGAACAGAGACACCTGGTCAGAAGGGAAAGAGGTGTGAGGGGTGAAAGACGGGGAAAATGGTGGGAAGCAGAATATACACAAGTGGACATAACATATTACGAAGTGAAGAACAGTAGCCTTAAGAACAATGCAAGGACTTCATCAAAGGGATTTCTAATTGCAAATCATACAAAATATTATTTCCCTGCAATCCAGTGCTAGAAGCTTTTTATCTTTTTATACAGTAAGGTATATATAAGGTACATAGCACTACAGGAATACCATCAAAAGTGCTTTCTCAGTATCAGACATTAGACATGGCAGTAAAAAGGGTTTGGGTTTTAGTTCAACATGCAAATTTAAAATCTGAAACAACAAGAAATACTGATGATAAGCTAATGGTTTCAGGCATTGAATGATTTGCTACATTTATCTCCTATAGTTTTCTCGACCCTCACAATAAAATAAAAAAAACAAACACCACGCTCTGCTAACAGGTAAAGATTATTTTCTTTGATGGATTCTAAGAGTATGTCAAAGCTAAAGCATTGCTGTAAAGAACAACCTATGCACACAAGTGACATTTTGAGTTAAGAGTGACATGAATTCTAGGCTGAATGTTTTTCAAATGAAGTGCTTTCTTTCATGAAAAGCCATATTTTCCCTCTACAGGCTGTGGGGCTAAACAAAAAGCAAATGTTAAACTTTATTTCTGTGAAGTTTTGCCGGGCTTTGAAAAACAAAACCTGTATTCTCTGGTCTGGAATCACCCACTGCTTTATGAGTCAGAACGAATACCTACACAGATTAGTGCAAATAATTTATGACACTACTTTTTTTAAACACTACTCACTATGTTTTTGCTGCAACAGCTAAGGAGCCAAGAGAGGGAGCGTGTCTGACAGTTAAGCTCCAGGCAGCTATTTCGAATAAACAGTGTATGGTTGTTGAAGCCAGTGAAGGAAGAACCACACTCAGGCTGCCGAAACAGTGTGCCAATATTTAGTTAAGGGATGCCACACAGAGACAGACTTAACACAATGCATTCCACTGGGTGACTACCGGCCTTTTTTCTCCTCACCAATGACTTTTGCTGTACTATTTCCAAAGGCCACAATCATAAAAACCATGAGAATGTTTATAATTTTAAGACATTAAGACATATTCAAAGAATAAAAAATAAAGTAAAGCAGATGGAGAAGTCACATTTCACCACAAAATGCTTAAACGTATGGATATCAAGATTCTTCTGTACTTCAGGTTCTTTCGTATTTCCAATAAAATTACACCCAATGCCTCTTAATTTCCTCAGTCAAAAAGACTGCTATAGGAACTGATTTTGTTTGTTTACTTCACAGGACAGAAAGAAATGTACCTAGCTCTTCCCTTTTGCATCACTGAAAACATTTCAAGCATCAGCTAGGGGAACACACAAAGACACAAGTGAGCATCAAGTTCCTTCTGCCAGTCAACTATAATTCAAGTCTTTTCAGCAATTTAAAATAGAAACAGTTGGCACTCACAGGCTAACATATTTCAGAGCTATGCCTGAAAGAATCTGAGCTCTCTGGGGCCAAAAAAGGTCCATAAGAGTTTGGTTTCACCCAACCATTTAAAGTCAATCCATTCAACAGCCAATTGTACTGTGCTGCAAACTCCTGACCAATTTTAAGGAATCTGACTTGATATGTGTACTATTGCGAACAACAGTAGAAGGCCATGCGTATGCACCAAAACCAAAGTCATTTTCCCCTCAAGGAAATCCATTTAAAAAAAGCTATGGATGGCTGGATGTAAACCTGTAAGTACTGTATTAACCCAGAACAGCTGTCCTGTAGCCCTCTGGAACTCCAGGGTCCACCATCAGAAGAATAAGCCCACAGTCCTGTTAGCCACATGCTGCATGTATTTAATTTTCAACATCTGCTGGCTTCATGCTTCTATGCTTTCCATTCCCACTGCACATTCTTCAAAAATTCAGTAGCTTCCTTCTTCTGCATTTGTAAATGTTGTTGATTGTGGAAACCATCCATGTTTACTTTGAATCCCAGGCCATTCCTGAGCTAGCTCTAATTACACACAGCTGTTCACCGGCTGCTTTCATTGGTTACGTTCTTTAAACATAGGGATTGCATTTTCAATGTAAATTATAGATTTCTAACACAGAATAAAAATGTATGATTGCAACAGGCACTCATAAGCTACAACACACTAATCACAGCATTTTCATATTATAGTATTTACAACTAGAACACATGAACAAATGGCAAAATACTGAAATAAACATTCCTATTACTTATTAGTGTATCCAGCTGTAGACACCTTTCTGACCTCTTGCACAGTCAGACAGCAATATAATGACTGAGTAAACTAACACACTGTCAGTTCCAATACATTGCACATATACTACATGTTTCCATTGCTCTCCAACACTGTTCTCCATAGTATAGAAAATTCTACCCTGGAGACAGCTTCTGTACCACAACTTCCGTATTTTACTTTGATTGTTGGACCCTTGAATAACATGTTTATTTATCCTCTTATGCCTCTAATGCCTGACTGCAAAAAGACGAGAGAGAAAGGTAAAGGGGAGGGGGAGGTAGAAAGAGAAACTCTTAAGGAGCAGTCAGCTGCTCTTTGCCTGAGGATCTTGTCTGCTCTCACCTGCTCTGTCTGGCAGCAGTGTAACAGCAAATTTTACACCGTCTGGGACACAAATTGACACCATGTACTCTGGTTATTCCTACAGTATAATCTAATTAAAAGACACTGCCAGTGGGGTAGAAATCAGAGCATTATAAAGTTTGATAGACACACAGACATAAAAGTGTTTGCAATTTCACAACATACTGGCTCAAGTGTAAAACTTCTGAGCCTTGGCTGGAGGTTCTGGCTAGCTGAATTAGCTCACCTACACGCTCTGTAGTGACTATAAGCACAATATTAGTAGCTGAAATATGATTTTACTGTATTTTCAGCTTTGAAGTCCAGCCAAAGATTTTGAGACTGACATTAGATATCATGCTATGGAATGGACTGAACTACGTGAACTGTGTGCAGCAAAGGTGTTTTTATTTTCTATGAATTCATGGTTAAGTATAGGGTTTGGTGGTCACATGTTTGACTAAAGGTACAACTGAAAGCACAACATGACAGCCTTATACTGAAGGAAAACGTTGTACAAGAAAGATGCAGCACATACAAGATATTTCTCTATTTACATCGATTATATTATCAAAAATAATACTTTGTGTTTTTACCCTGTATTTATATTCACAGGACGGCATCGGTTACAGTCTATCCAAGCATGCAATGTGTAGAAAACCAATACACAAGCTAGATTTGATCAAAATAGGCATCGCTCAAAACATTTGAACAGTTTCTTCAGGTAAGTCTCCAACTCAGCTGACAAGGATGATGTCAGACAGTGCAAGGAACTATCTACTAAAAACTAGGAATTATTAAAACCTAGAAACCAAACTCCACACAGATAATGTTGGAGCTCATGTACCACATTCAAAAGTATGAAGTCACGTGGAATTTTCCTTGTTTTTGGAATAAAAGCAGACCAGATTTATCAGATTTAGTCAATTTAAATCACTGCAAGTTTATCAGAAATACAGCAATGACCTGGTCAAAGGCATAAATTACTATAACAGATTAAATTTTTCAATTAAATTCAACTTTATTTATATAGCGCCAAATCACAATGCAAGTCATCTCAAGGCATTTTACAGTGTAAGGTTTAAGACCTTACACAGAATATATATATTATACACAGAATAGTTGTAGAAAACCCAACAATGCCATTTGAGCAAGCACTAGGCAACAGTGGAGAGGAAAAGCTCCCTTTAACGTAAGAAACCTCCAGCAGAACCAGGCTCAGGGTGGGCGGCCATCTGCCTCGACTGGTTGGGGTGAGTGGACAGAGGAGA
>JAUBNQ010000017.1:7363152-7380073 GCA_032353495.1 Ctenopoma kingsleyae | reverse complement strand
ATAGAGAGAGAGAGAGAGAGAGAGAGAGAGAGAGAGAGAGAGAGAGAGAGAGAAGCACAACTAGGAGAGAGAAGAAACAAAGTTAATAACAATGGACGGAAAGGCAAATCTACATAGGCATTCTAAAAAACAGTAGTCTTTGTCACATTGTGCTAGATAACGAAAGTTTATCAATTTAAGAAGGGTAACTCATCATTAGAAAACCCTCATGTAGTTATGCATGCACATCTGAAAGATATAGTGCTTATTAAAGAAGCAATAAGACTAGCCTTTATACTTGAGTATCTGGCGCATCAGCAGTTGTGGATGGATCACAGTCAAAAAGGCCAGAAATAAAGACCTTTCTCCTGAAACTTCTACATAAATGTCTATACGTCTTATGAGAAATTAACACTTTCTTGTAAGAAACAGAGTTCATATAATCTCACACAAGATCTCATGTGTACTAATCCCTTCACAGAGCAGTGCAAACTCGCTCTAATCAGAAGAGAAAGAGGCGTGGGAGGCACTGGTGCACAACTGAGCAAGAAGACAAACACATTTAAGCATCTAGTTCAAGAAACAGGCACATCACAGTCCCTCAACTGGCATCTTTATTAAACAGTGCCCACAAAAGACCAGCCTCAACTTCAAGAGTGAACATGCCACTCCAGAATGCTAGCCTTCAAGGCAGGGTTGGAAAGAAAAAGCTATATCTCAGAAATGCCCAAAAAAGAACATTTGTTAGATGCAGACTCAAGTTTTGCCATCAAGCATGGTGGAGGTAATAACATGAACTGGGGCTGCTTTGGTGGTGATTTAGTGGGAGATTTATATAGGGTAAAAGGGACTGAGAAGGGGAAAAAAAAGGCTATTAATCCATTTTGCAATTCCTGGAAGCTCTTTACTAGAATACGCAAAGCTGTAAATTTGTCAGGCCAAAATTAGGTGTGGTGGAACAACAACAAAAATATCTGGTGTGTGCTTGTATTCTTCTGTTATCATTGCCTGCACCTGTTTGCATGTGGAAAAGTGCAAATACTGCACTTCTTTTTCACTTGGAGATTCGTAAAGGGGTTAAAGTTAGATTCTTCTTTCTGTTACCTGTGTTTCACACAAGATATCCATCTCCATTGTTAAGGATGACACAAGCTATAATCAAGCACCATTAAAGCTACTGCTAAGGTATTTAAAGGAGTTTTACAACAAAACTATATAAACCACTTTAGCAACAACTGTAAGAGATACCGTATCTACCTGTTTAGAGCTGCACGATTTGGGAAAAAAGTCATTGCGATAATTGAGATCAATATTGCAATTGCAATATGATAAAGGGCTCTTGCTTGCAAAATTAAAGTAAACACATAGCTTAGCTTCAAACTGTAGGCAAATTTACGCATTTTCAGATATGCTGTATTTGACAAAACAAAGGTTTGTCCCGCCCCTCTCTGCCTGTGATTGGCTAAATATTCTTGCCACAGCCAATCATCTCTCTCACAGTGCACACTACAGGGAGCTGAGCTCCTCTTTATAAGACATTATCTCATCTGAAAAGATGATTTACGAAATTTTGGTGGTATTCTCTATAATTTTTTATTTATGTCATAGATTTACCTTTATCTATAGCTTCATCATCATCATGGATCAAACTTAAAATAAGGCTGTGACTGATGTTTGATTTATGATTCAGGTCGTTTCATCACTAATTAATAGTTATAAAGTTACCTGCATGGAGAGAAGGATGTGAGAGGATTTTTTCTGCTGTTAATGATACAGACGTCCTGAGACCTGCATCATTACTTTGCAGAGTACAGGTTATGATGTACCGTTGTTGTAATACTGTGAAATTTGGTTTTGGAGGCGCGTTAGTAAAAGTAAAAGTTTCTGCGTTTCACTGCTGCTGCAGGTCACACAGCATCGCTCACTTCTCACGTTTTCTTATTGTTATTTTTCTGAATACGGTTAGTGATAAATACATTATGGTTTCTACGTCTGACCACAACATAGTACAAAATAAAGTCAGTTCCCGTGAGAGTGCTGTTATAGTCGCACACTGGTCAACAAAGGCAGAGAAAATTGTCATGCGTTTCATACATAACAGCGGATCAGGTGGATGGAGTAGTGAGAGTGTGCTGTTCCATCTGAACAAGTAGATACACATCGTATACCTGCGTATACGCTGGACTACACCACTGTGACACACATGCATGTGTTATCGTGTTTTGTTTTATTCGGCTTGAAAGTTATTTTTTAGCTACCAGTTCACCGTTGCCCGACTCGACATCCAAGCCCACACATGCCGTGACCTGGGCCGCTGTTGATGTGCTCTGTGCTGCGCACTGTGGTCAAGCAGAACGACTGAACCATACATTAGTTTAACTGAAATATGTTGACGAGGAGTCTGAACTGAAAAGCTGCTGCTTGCAAACGTCATATTTGCCCGGCGAGCAAACAGGTGTTATGCCAGAAAAGGCACCCCTGCCGATAGCGGCAGGAGAGAGAGAGGCTGTGCGAGGAGCATCAGGACGTTAATAGTACCAACATTATCAAAACAGTCAAGCTAAATAAGTGGACACAGGCTTCACCTGCATCGGTAGGGTTAATAGGTTAGAGAAAATATGGTAAACTTCGAGTGAATGAGAGATGATAGATTGTTGCTTCAATCCATGTACTAGAATATAAACCGCAGGATTTTGTGTTCATGTAATCACACAGACTGACGATTGTTATTTCATTTCGATTAACTGTGCAACCCTATACCTGTTAATCAAGAAATTGTTTCCTCAAACTAATCATCAGTTGAATATCTGAGAATTAAAGTCAAAGAAGCATATTACAGCCCTTGCTAGTAGCACAAGGTTGGACCTCTTAAACTATAAATAATGATAAGACACTCTAAAATGTCAAGGACAGCTGTGTCAAATATAAATGACAACAGTAAAACAGAGCAAGTGAGCCAAAGACATATTCTATAGTGGTTAAAGCACAAAGCAGTAGTAGGATAATGCTTCACAGAGCAGGATGTAGTAAATTTTATTAAAGAAGCATGAGACAAAAACTGTCAACATAGGGAGGAAATAGCCATCTCATATTTTGACCCTGGAGACTAATGTGATTGCAAACATTGGTCCAAGGATTGACCAGAATACTGTTTCTCAGTGCCATGGCAAATGGCCACTTGTAGCTTTTGGAGCAATTTTTCTAAAAAAAAAAAAAAAAAAACTACTCTAGTTTTGGTGAAGAAGACACATGTCACGCTGACAGGCTTTTAAACACTTGGAGGTCTATGGCACAAAGGTTACACTAAAATCAGGGTCTGTATTAACAGATCTTACAGCAAGTAGCTACAATTCATTATAGCTTTTTTGCCTCTTCATGAGAAATCTTGACAATCACAAAAAATATAAATACACAATCAGAAGCCTTACCATTTAAACTGAAAAAGAGAGTAACCTGTACGTCCTTTCAACTGAGTTAGTGTACCGTTAGACTCAGCCATATTACAAGGTAGTGTGCATTGTCAGACTTTAAAGCTCAGCCAACACTGCCACAACTTCCCTACATGATCATATCTTTATCCAGCAGAGTAGCAACAATAGTCAAATTTATTTGTTTACACTGTATGAATATAAGGGAACAAAAACTGAATGCAACCGTGTCTCCCTTTACTATCATCAATATCTTTCAGACTTTGTATTCTTTTCTTCTTTTCATAATTCCACATGCTGAATTTCCTGAGAGCCTAATGAGAATGAATGAAAGAAAAGCGGAGCATGAAAATGGCTACCAGGTTTCTTCCCCTTCCCATTCTCCTCCATCTATGCAAGCAAAGAGTTTTTTTATTAATTTTATTTAATTATCCCACAAAGCTCTTTTTTACACTGCCCCATCTCTGCCTTTGTCCTACTCTCAATGTGTAAGCTTTGTAATTTAATAAAGCTTCATTTAAGAGAGAAGTTGATTAAAAAATTAAGCTCCAGTGATCACCACTGCTTCAGCCCTCCCCATTTTATGAAAAGATCCAATATTTCATATTATGAACATGTCGGGCAGAAATTATCACCGCAGGACAAGTTAATGCTTTCCATACAATCATACGACAATGATGGCAAGCCCCACTAAGGAGAATGTCCCACTAAAACATGAGAAATGACAGGAGCTGAAACAATTTCACTCCTTTAGTGTAGGTCAGGAAATTTTCTTTTCCCCTTGTCCCTGCTGCCTGTCTATCATTCATGTGTTAATTTTTTCATTCATAATTCATATTTTCCTACTACTTCTGACAGCAGGTAACTGCCATAACTAGCCTTACACAGCTGGGAAGGAGATTTCTTACATTTCTACATCTGTAGAGTGAATGATGATACAGTACTGCAACACTGGATTAAGGAGAAGGAGAAATTCCAGCTTACTGCCCTCTGCTTGGATTCACTGTAGAAAATTGCCCCAACACCCTAATTACTTACACAGACTGTTTGAAATACAATCTCCATAAGTTATCCCATCTGTGCAGCAGTGTACACATGCACAAAACTCACCAATATAGAAAATGTGCAAGCTGTCAATTCCTATTGTAAAAAAAATGGTAGTAAATGCTATATCTACACTGCAGCTTAAAGTTAAATACCTTTTCACTGCTGAAGAAACATAATCCACACAATTAATGCTTGAAAATTATAGCCTGAGTCTAGTGGCAGTTTTGAACCATAAGTTATTGATTTGGAAATGAAAACCTGTACTCTTCAAGGTTAAATCCAGTCCACCCTCATTACTGCTCTGTCCTTGAGAGGCCCGCACCAGGGCTGCTGCAAGGAGTAGAGAGGACTGCTTTAATGAAGGTGAATTTAATGGGATTTAATGTAGCTGGGGGCAATGGAGCAGCAGAGATATGGTTTTAACAAAGAGCAAGAGACCAAGGGTACAGCCAAGAGAGCAGCCATTTTCCTTTCTTTTTATTTATTTCACATTTGGCCAAGCAGAGTAAAAGCACACCACATTTTCATCTGACTCAGCCCCAAGAGTCAGTGGTTACATTTCTACAGTCAGGACAATACAGGCCTCTAGCCCTCCATATTACCATTCACACAGATATTATATAACGTGGTATCATTTTAAAAGATTGAAATGATCTGACATGACATCTGAATTACAATATAATGTTTATCCATAACCTGAGATGTTTTGTTTAGGCTTTCAAATAAGAAAAAAAAAATCAGGCTTGGTTTTATAATGGTGCATCAAGTATTTCATCAGTGCTACTTTCAGAATTAAAGCATTTGCAGTAGAGAGTTTTAATCCTGCAGGATGAAAAACCGCAATACTATTGACTAAAGATAATGTGATTCAAGATAATATGATGATGCAGGCATGTGGAATATGATCACAGTATTCTACATTCACAGTCAGGCATAAAACATATTTAGTGAGCTCAGCAGGGATCAGAGATGCATTTTTGATCATTTCTACCCATAAAGTACTAAGGTCTGTTCTCTGTCCTCTTACTGTTCAAATGTTTTGATAGACTAAGCAATTGCACCATATAATGCCTCTCTAGTTCAGTATTGTGTGGTTGCTTTAGGCTGCTTAGCTCAACTCTTTAGGACAAGTAATGTTCCTATATTTTTTATTTTCATAAGCTTCTATTATTAATTGTGTGAAGCTCTCACAAATGCTGAATCCCATTTGCCTCATGGAGCTCAGCCCTTCAGCTGAGAGGTCACGATCACATGGCTGTGCATTCAGCTTTTGTGAGCTTGATGTGAAGAATGTGTGCTTACTGCAAATACATTAAATGGCCCGCTCCTACAGTAATGCCCCATAAATATGCCAAAATGTTGAAAAGAAAAACATTATACCTGTTTTGAAACTCTTGCACAGTCATTTATCTTCCTTTTTCTCTCCATTTTCTTCCCTCTTTGACCATATGCTAGGGAGCTGACAGGGTGCTAATTTACAAACAGAGAGGGAAAGCAAAGATATGATTATAGATGCCAATGTCATGACTCAATTCATAATCAAATTCACAGTATACACTGTTACCATTAGCCATTCTTAACAATCATACTGGGCAAACAGCCAAACTAATTTTGATCATTGCCGTGCCTTTCTCTAGCACGAAATCCAGTATAAAAATGAACTTCTCTTCCTTCCCACACTTATCCCAGTCTCCCATAAAGGCACAAGCAAGAAACATTTTAACTTCTGCTTTAAAATATTCCTGATTGCATTTTAAATACTCAGATGGCACAGACGGCTGCCAAGCATTCTAGGTGGCAGGCTTAAAAAAGAAAGATTTCTGAAAGATCAAATAAGGTACACATATTTAAAAGATGCTTAAAGTACATGTACAATCTAATTAAGGCATGCTTTTCAGAAACACTAACCCTGCTAAGTCCAGCATGTGTGGATGTGATATTTGAGGAGAGGGCACTAGGAAATGAGGAAGGGGCAGAGGCTACCCAGTCTGCCCTTTTTTGTGTCCTGAGACATTTGAGAACATTTGAGGAAGGAGCTATAACAGCCATAAATGACAGGGGTACTCACCCCGGATCAGGGGTCACTAACATTTCACAACAGATACAGATCAATTAAAGAATATTACACCTGATAGTAGGGCTCTTATTGGTATGCTTGCATCCCATATGAAAGTAACTAACTTAAAGTACATTTTAGCAAACCTGTACATGTATTTTCATGATCACTCTGTACATTTTGTTCCAAGCTAAGTTGTGTGACCAAAAATATAATGCCATCTTCTATTATAATAATGTCACAAAAACCCATATAAAATACATGGACTAGTTAAGAGATCAACTGTCTTTTAGGTTGTTTTATAAGGTTTTAAAAGACAGTTCTGATATGTGATAAAGGAATAAAAACCTGCAACCAAGAGACCCCTTCTAGATTTTTCTCTTACCAAAGAATGTCATCTTTATTTGTAAGTGGACTTAGAGAGCTGTGTCAATCCCAGTTAATTTTTCAAAATACTAAAAAGCTGTGATGGTTATAAAACAAGCCACATTGTTCACACATCTGCATTTTCCATTTAATCTTTGACTTTCATTGGTGCTGTCTGTAATCCCTCAAACATGACTAATGGGAAACATTAAGTACAGGTTTGGGAACAAGTGGTTTTAATTAAAATGCTAGTTCACAAAGGGCCTTGGAAAAAGGGAGTTTTTTCTTTCTTCACAGTACACTGAATGTTTTTCTTTTATTTGCAGTTGTGGACACATTCTGACCTCAAATGATACATATTTATCCACAGTTCATAGTATTCAAATCACATTTTCTATACTGACCCTTTAGAAACAGCAGATATTTTAAAGAGTCAGCTTCAAAGTGCTATTAAACCCTAACACCAACAGTTTTAAGGATGTTGGGGTTCCTGTTTACATAACAAAAAAGTCCTTTAAACAGATGGGTGGCATATGAAAGCATCTTTAGAAGGCTACACAAAGATTAATTCTGACAAGAAAAGAGGCAAAAGGGGTTTTCCACTTGAGCTTGAATGTCTGTAAGCATTAATCTTCTCAACCCACATCTCAACTTACTTAATCAACAGGACTCAAAGACATTCAAAATCTCACGGTCACAGTGACTCTGCGACCTTGAGACTTTAAAGTATTTTATGTAAGGGATAATCACCATAACAGCTCTGACTTTTAAAGTCACTAGGCTAAAAACTCTGGGTCACCAATTGTTTCCATCACCCTCAAAGAGTAGCGAAAAGCAGCTTACACCAGCAATAACTTTTGTGAAGTTTGTATTAATTCATACAAATTCTAACCACAGCGTCTGTGGTTCAGGAGGTACAGTACAACATCCACTAAATGTAGGGCTGGTGGGTTGATCTGCAATTACTCCTGTCCACATACTGAAGTGCCCTTGGGCAAATACTGAACCCAAGTTGCTCAAGGTGGGTCAGGCCAGCGCACTATGTGGCAGCTCACTCACCATAGAGTGTGTGCACTGCAACGGTAAGTCGCTTTATATAAAAACATGTAAAAACAGATAAATGACTAAGAATTAGATGAGAAAATAGATACTATTCTCATGTTTGTATGGTAAATATTAAGTATTTTATGGGACTCATGTACCAGACAGTTGCCTGGTGGTGAGCACTTCAAGAGGTTTCTGCACTAAGCCAACAACTAAATATTATGACTATATAAAATGTCTATCACTTTAAGGTTTATGTTGGCCAGCACTACTCATAAGAATAATTATAACTCATTTACATCAGCACAACATTTTATCCACAAAGCAGAACACAACCATTTAAAGTTATTTTTAGGTTACATTCAAAAATCAAAGTAGAACTGCAACAATTATTAACCATTTAGTCAATCAACACAAGATTATTCTGTATTCTTAAAATATTTTCATTGAATAATTGTTTTTGTCATTTCCTAAGCAAACATTTGCCATTTTCAGTTTCTCAAATGTGAGGATTTAATGCTCTTCTTTTTCAAATATCACATTAAACTGAATATCTTAATGTTCCAGATGGTTGACGAAACAAAAGAAGACATTTGAAGAGGTCACCTTGCGCCATGGGAAATTATCAAACTTATTTTTTCTCTATTTTCTTGTATGTTACAGATTAAATAATTATTCAAGTAAATGCCTGTTGTGTTAATTTATGAAATGAAATAACCCTGAAAATAACCCTCACATGCAGCCCTACTTAATACATTTGAACCATAACAGTTTCTTTTTCTTTTAGAAAAAGCATATTTCAATACCACAGCTTGCTGGAAAAAAAAAAAAGAAAAGAAAGAAAAGTATAGGCTTGATATAGCCGGAAAGACGTTAGCTAGAAAATAACTGCTTATTAATAATCTTACAGACACAGTGCAACATAAACAGTTACACTGACCACATCCAACTCTTTTTTTTTTTAGCTTTTGCACAGTTAAATTAAAGTCAAACAAATGTATAGTTTTTAAATTTGTTCACTTTGTATGTTTGCTGTAACCAGATGCTCGGTTAGGCCCTCGCTCTTCACGAAGCATCATCACTATGGCGTAAAACAAGCTAGCTGACGCTAAACATTTGTTTTTCTCCAAGTCACGTTTAAAACTAAACTTTGAAAACTCCCACGACTCCCACAGATTTGTAAACACTTACCGCCACTGTTTTGAAGACACTTTCCATATTTCCCAGACGAAACAAAAGGTGTTCCTGCTGCTTCCCGGTAAATTTACGTTTCACCTGTTTGAAACGTCGCGACAGTTTCAATTAAGTCAAAGATGGCGACCGGAAGTGACGTTTCCCTTTTGCGCGTTCGAAATGAAGCGAGGACATTACTGCACGTGAACATAAAAAATAATGGAAGTTATAATAATTCAATATGATAAACTGATAAACAGAAATAAGCTGAGCTGAACTGCAAAGTTAAGTGTTGTTGAATCTCCAAATATCATATGTATTAAATAAGGAAGTCAAGTTTATTCATATAGCATCTTTCTAGATCAAAACATCACAAAGTGTTTCACACCAAAAGATAAAAATCAAACAAACAGACAAACAACATGCACAGCTTACAGTATACAAAAATGAAGGGTAGGGGTAAACACAGTCAAGATTCAAATGGTAATCTAACGTTTCCACCAAATTCACAGATCTTAATTACAGCAGGAGAGAATTCCAGCGCTTAGGAGTTGGGTTTTCAAAAGCACAGTCACCCTTTGTTTTGAGTCTGGAGCGAGGAACAGCCAGCAGATCCTGATCAGAGCGCCTTAGAGACCTGCTGGTGACATAAGGTTGTAGCAGATCTCTAATGTACACAGGTGCCATGTAGGGCTCTGAAAACAATTACAGTTATCTTGAACTGAATTAAATTTAATCGGGTGCCAATATAAAGAAATGAGGATCGGTGTTACATGTTCTCTCTTTGGGGACTTGGTCAAGAGCTTAGCAGCAGCATTCTGGACTACAGTACTTGTACATACAGCACATGTAGTTAATGTGCAAATACCCAGTAACCCTCTGAGTAAGGGAACTACAACATTTAGAAACGTTTTTAATGTAATGACATGACTTAGAGTTATCTCTTTGTTCATTAATAAAATTGTAGGTGGTTATTGAAGCTACGTTTTCGTTGTTTTTAATTTATGTTTTATGGACTGCATCTCAGTAAAAGCCGAGTTTGGGCCCTTTTGGAGAGGGATTTGCAATTAAGCAATGACAGTCAGTGTTCCCATTATACTGTATTACTTTGTACTGTTACAGTGCAGCTTTTTCTCTCTTCCCAGCATCTGGTACTACAGCTCTAAGCCTTCTTGCTCTACTTTGCAGTTAACAACATCCACCCCTCAACACTTGTGTGACAATGGATTTGCAGACAGGCAAAGACAAAGTACTCGCCACCCATCTAAGGTTTTCATGTGTCCATCTGGAAAAGACATTGGAGCAAACAGGTAGGGGCAACTGGAGGTTCTCTCTATTCTCTCTCTGTCTCTCTCTCTCTCTCTCTCTCTCTCAGACCTGGTGGTGTCTGTAACAGGCCCTCTCCTGGTGAGCTAGCCTCGATGATGAATTGCCACCCTTCCACTCTTTATCGCCCTACTAAATCTTATGCTTACAATGCTTTTATGACCAATTTTTGCTGCTTTGTTTTACTTTTCCTCCATTTTTTTGAATGAAACTCCAAAAGCTATGGTCTCATTTTTTGTACTCTACCTCATATTAATCTTTCAGGGTTTATCATTGCATTGGTATTCAGGTGGAGATTTGAGATCTAGCCATATGAATCAAATTCACAGAGACAAATGTGTCAGACCTCGTTTGGACTGGAGGAATTCGCCACAGTAAATGTTCTTATCTAAAGACCAAATATTTCAAAAATATTTCATTTCTTTCATTTAGTGTTTTTTAACCTGCCTCTGTTACATCCACTGAATAATAACTTGACAAGTACACAGGACTATGTCTATTGTAATTCTGGAAAAGCATAAATAATTTATGTGAGTAAGGGTCACATATGGAGTTGGTCAGAAACCAGAAACTGCAAGGCAGACAGTACATCAGGGCAGGAGAGAGGGCCTGAGGCATTGCTTTTTAAGGTATACAGTAGTAAATTATTAGACAACATTCTTTTTATGAATGTCTTTTACTATCTTTTACTATTTCAATTATTTTGTGTATCGCTCTGTTTACAGTGAACAATGTCTACCACCAGTTTAGATTAGTGTTATTAGAAAGTGCATTTCAATTAAATTTTTTTTTAAATTTGTGTCATGAATCCTCAAGACAACTAATGATGTAGTTGAACTGTTCACATTAGTTGTAATTATTTTTATTCCCCAGTCACAGCAGTTAGACTTCAGCAGCTCAAGTGGCTGTGTGATATACTATAGATCTTTCACACAAACAAATATCCAGTAGATGATGTGTCTACTAGTGTTTTATAACTATCTTGATGACATAGTGCTTTTGTAATGCTTTGGTTTCTGAATAGATTAAAATTGAGACACGTTTAGCCAGATACAATGTACTCTGTCTCCCCCTAGTGGACAGAATGAATCTTGTCTCGTCTATTGTCCTGAATCATGTTCATCTGTTTGATTTCCAGACAGGTGAAATATCTGAAAATTAAATATATTTGCTGTAATTTATGTTTCTTAGTCAGATGTTAATTACAAAATCACATGTAAGAGTTATATTAATAATGTTTATTATTAAGTAATATTTGTACCTTTTAATATTGCTGTTATTTACTTTTAATGGTGATGTTTTTAAATTCACAAGCTATACATGGATATCTATTCATCATGGGTCATTTTTAACCCTTCCCTGATATAATCTCACTCACCAGAGGAGCTTATTCTGCAGTCCTCTTTGAGGTTTTTATAATCTATCAATCACCTAAACCAAACCTGAGTGTGCAAGCCACTGCCAGGGGAGGTCTGACCTGCGGCCTAGCATGACATTCAAGGAAGGAAGGGGTGCTACTCACTCAGGAAATCCCATTACACCAAAGTATGATGGATGTCAGTACTGGGAAAGCTCATATGTGCTCTGACATATAATTTGTTATAATTTGTAAAAAATAAAAAAATAAAAAGATATGTCCATGTTCACCTTTATCCTGGTCTTTCACTTTTCAAAACTATCTATATGCACAATCTGAATTATAGGACTAAAACATCCAAAGCTATGTTCATCTGTCTAGGACTGTTCATACGGATTACCAAGATAATGAATTTGGGCATTTTAGAAAGGACATGTTTCAATTTTGCTTGTACAGCACACAGTTGTTACTTGCATACATGCAGCCTTACATCTAGCAACCAAATAATGTTTACAGATTATATGAATGAATATATGACTCCAGTGCTGATCAATAACACCAAAAACATGATGGCATGTTGCTCATGGATGAAGCTGAACAAAGGAATGATGTCCAACTTCATCAATAAATTAAAATACTCTCTGTCTACATAATGGAAAAAAAAGACTATACACACAAATGCCACTTGCACCCCTGAAGAGAGGGTGGGTATTGTATCATTTAACTCAAAACTAAAAGCAAAGGTTAATCAGGCATTGTCCATAAAAAAGACTCCCACTCTGTTTGTTCGTGCTATCACTTTTCTGTGCCATATTGATTGTCCAAAGTAAGGGAATAACAAGTAATTTTTCAGTAAAATTTCAATAAAAGACATCCCAGCATGTAACCTTTTGGTTTGTCTTTAATGTGATTGATTTTTTTTCTCTTTTGATGACATTTCCTAATAAAATTAACTCATCTTGAATATATTGTAATATGTAAGTCACAGGTCTTATCTGTGTTTGGCCCCCACAGTGAGTTTTGTTTGTCTGAACTCTCCCCTTTATATGCTTTCCCGATAAGAAACAAGCAAACAGACGGTGGGCCAAATTTCAGTACTGAGAAGTCAGTGGACTATCACAGAGCAGCTTTTTCAACCCACCAACCAAAGAATGATAGAAATTAAATTTTAAAGAAGATTAACACCCATAAAGCAGATGAAGAAGACAGAAACAAGAGAGGACTGTGAAGATGGAAAGGGATAGAGACCTGTGACAAAGAGGGATTTTGCTGAATGTGTGAGCTGAACGTTATAGTTGATATTGGTGGCGTTTCATAGTTTTATACAAAAAACAATCTTACCATGAAGCTTACTGGAACTATCCTTAAACTGGAGTATACTCATTACAGCACAGACAATGAACATTTAAACGACATGATGGTGATACCACTGCAAACAAATGCAACAGGTACGATGATAACCTATCTATTTTATGCTCTGATCTGATTTCCTTCATATTTTTCTCCTATGTAAGCAATATAACGATGAATCTGATGAGCTGAATCACGTTTTTCCCCTCCGCATTAAATGAAGAAGCTTTACCAACACTCTTTAAATCCACATAACTGCAAGGCAAATGTATTCTAATCTCTTAATTCAATCTAAGTGATCTTTGACCACAGAAAGTATTTCCTTGTTAAATTGTAATCCCTGGCTGCTTCATCTCCCTAAACTAAGTATGCAATTTACATACATTATAGCCTGGGGTCTGTACAGTACAAGCATCAGTGCAGGAACACTGCACCAATAATGTGTTTTTGACTGCCAGTGCTTTTAAAGACAGGCAATCCTGCAGGAATCAAAAACTGGCAGGATGCAATTTAGAGCATCATGGAAAGAAAGAATTTAATCCAAGCTCCCACTGTAAAATTAGCCAGAGGAGAGTAGTGGACTTTAGCTTGCCTAATGACCTCTAACTGCTTTGATTAAATGGGGAGTCTCTTCGTCTTGAGTAATAAGTAGCTCTGCTCCTTTGAGGCCTACGGCACTGGCGGTCACATGCAGCAGTGATACCTCCACATATAACCCTGCTTTTATTATTGCCACAGCTGCCCCAGCCAGACCTATGAAACAGTGCCCAAGTAATTCCTCAGGGGCTGCACGTTCACAATCAGCACCTTGCTGCAAAGACGTGTGCATGTAGTGTACAAGGTTATTTCTGTTCACAGAGGAGTCTATGATTCGTGCCTTTGTCGATGAAAAGGATTATGAATTATTGTCTCTGTCAAAGTGTCTGTCTGCTCTTAACGAGGCTGATGTTCTCCCAACTATGTGATCTTTCTTCGATGCTTGTGGGGTTTGTTAGATTAGACTCAGAGATATTTATTTATTCATTAGCAACCAAATAAAAGGGGTTCATGTCTTAAAGGTCATAAAGAATCCCACCCCCTACAATGCTTATGTCATCACTTGTCTTTTATTCAAAATTTTCCTCAGGCATTTTTACTATAACCTCTAATACTTTATTTTGTCAGTGTATTAAAAATAGTGTATCTATCCTTTAAGTGACAGATTCACAAGTGTCAGCATCCACCTTGTCACCACCTGGCGAAGGTAGGACTCACTGTTCCATATGTGCAGACAGAGCCACAGGTAGACATTATGGGGCATCCAGCTGTGATGGCTGCAAGGGATTCTTCAGGAGGAGTATTCGCAACAATCACACTTACAACTGTAGGTGAGTTCTGTCACAAATTAATATTCAACATTTTATAAACTAATATCACTTTTACATTAAAATAATCAGAAATGAAAGTGATGTTGAGAATTCTTCTGAAAAATGGTCTTTATTTGAGCTGAAGTGAGATGTTATCAGCAATAAAAAAGCAGCCTTAAGGTCATATTTGGTGTTGGTCGCTGGGTCTTTTGTACAAATAAACATAAAAATAAACAAAATATGGTCAGTTTATAATATTCAACATGTGCACCTACGTCTCCTTCTGACAAATATTAAAGGGAAACTCTACCGTTTTTTTTTTAGGTTCAACCGACAGTGTGTTGTGGACAAAGACAAAAGGAACCAGTGTCGTTACTGCAGACTGCAAAAGTGTTTCAGGGCTGGAATGAAAAAGGAAGGTCAAGATTTGTTTTTTTTTGCTTTCTTGTCTTTATTTGAAAGACTAGTCTTTCAAAACATGTCTGTCACATGTTTCATTGTACAACATTTGTATTTAAAATACACCAGGTGAACCTATTATCAAAAACATGGGGTCAGGGCTGGTTAAATAGAGAAAAAGCAGTTTGGTGTCACTATTGTTTCACTGAGTATACTGTTGCCCTTATCTTTCATTGACTCCCATAGATATGCAGGGAGAAAGAGATGTGATCAGAGAAGCCTTGAATAGTCTCTGCACATGAATAATTAACATGGCAGCGCATGGGCAAATATTTGTCCTGCAGTTTTCTGGACAGGTGTTGTTCACAACCCCCTGAAGTGAAGGCCAGAGCTACTAATTGAAATGTTTACTTTACTAATTTGCATAACATGTTGTAATTGTACTTAAAAACTAAGCTGGAAACACAGCTGTGATAGTTGTGCAGTATTAAACACAACTCCTCTGGCAACCAGTTCTTTTATTACCCTGAGCACACTCCCTGTAAGTGTTTACTCCAAATCCAGACTTAACTGATGTTCCACAGAAGATTCATTTGTGACATTGTCATGCAGGACCATGTCAGTGAAGCAAACAGGGAGCCTCACGCTCCTTCTCCTGCTCCAGTTTGATTAATATGCTCCTGATTGGTTGCTGAGAGGACAGCTCTGATGACTGATTACTCTGACACTTAGTCCTGTTGTCTGACTTTGTAGAGGCATATTGGAATCAATCCGAGACCATCAAGATTGCTCTGCTTCTAATGACTCTCACAGAGAGGTCATCAACATGTAATGACATCTCCTCTGCTAAACATAATGCACACCATCAAACATCCAGACATCCACACTCATATTTTACTCAGCTTCTTTGTACTGGGCAAATTTAAGAAGCTGTTGTCAACATCAGAATATTGAATAAAGATATTGTGGTTCAAAATTATTAAAACATTACCCTCTATTTGTTTAGATATATCAGAAAATGTTGTCTCTACTGTATTAGTATATTTCTCTTTGACTTCATTAACACCTTTTCTTATAAGCAAGAAATACAGGATAGAAATCCAAAATATATTTATCACTTTTCATTAACTTTCCACTTATTTCTCATGAGAGACCATGACATTTATTTTCTTCATGTTACTACATCCTGACACAGATAAACTCAAAAGATCCAAACAGAAGCAGGCTTCAGGATAGAAGAAAGGTTTTTTTCTCTAATATTTGCCACATATGAAGTATAGGCTAAATTAAATGCGTCCAATGTCCGTATAAACAGCAAGATCAATGTAACAGAGAATGGAGGGACCTTGTGGAGGCAAAGAGTGGGTCTTTTCTTTCAAAGCATGTTTGCAGCTGAGGTAAATAAAAAAATATAGAGTGCAGGACTGATTCCTGGAGAAATCTGCAAACCTCTCTGATGGTTCTTTCCTCTTTTTAATGTCCAGCTGTTCAGAATGAGAGAGACTGCATCCACAGTCAGAGAGCCAAGGGCCCACAAACAGCGGGCACTCTGTCCATCAGTGTGCTGCTGCGAGCCGAAGCCAGTGTGCAACAGGTAAAATGCCATTTCTTAATATACCACATACAAAGTTCTGTTACAGAAATGGGAACTTATAGCTGTTATATATGCTGGAAGTCATATGGATGAAAGTCAGATACAGGAAAAAATGTAGGTTACATTTAACACAAGCATCCATTCAATTCTGTGGAAGTTCTAGATGTCAGCTGGATTTGGTTACTCCTTAGAAATGACAAAATTGCCAGGGGTCCTCATCTAATCATAGCCCATTTAATTGCACCACTAGGTCTGGGATTGTCTGTCAATGTTCATTTACTTTCAAATGCATAAGAACAACCAGACATATGCTTTTGCAAGTAGAAGGAATCAACAGAAATAAATTAAACAACTGGGAAATGAGCTACTACTCTTTACACAGTCTTTACCACTGAGTCATACAAAAATAAACACCTCTACTTGCTTAGTTTATCTTTCAAAGACCTCTAAGTGCAA
>JAUBNQ010000017.1:7328505-7350802 GCA_032353495.1 Ctenopoma kingsleyae | reverse complement strand
GAATGGTAATTGCTTGTGTCTTCTCCTTGTAAGTTGCTTTGGACAAAAGTGTCTGCCAAGTAAAGGTTCTGTCTCCCAAGATCAGTACTGTCATCTGCTGACATAAATATATAAACAGTACTGTACATATGCTGAAGATCTGATTCTTCAAAATATCTCTTCACAAAAGGAACAATAACATTCAGATTATGCATCAGTGTTGCTACACGCTGCCTCTTGTCTACACATGCTGACGGTAAAGTCTTTGCATTGTTTTGATCATTGCTGTCAGCACATCAGACCCACTGGATCAACTAAGTGTCCATACAAGGCCGGAGTCAGTTTCATCCAAACTGTCAGAGCCTCTCACAGAAAGCAAACTTTAACTAGAGGTTTGGGGAAGCAGCTTATTCCTTCTTTTCTGTGGTTTACTGGTTGTGTACAATCGAAAATCCTCTAAGTAGAGAGATATAAACAGACAGTAACACTGGTCCTTATGCCGTGTTTACTTCAGTTTAACTTTCCACTTGTCTCACTCCTCCACTCAGAACAAAGTGGTGACAAACTCTTCTAGCATTAAATTAATTCATATTTTCACCAAGCAATGCAACAACTGGCAGAGGAGCTCCAGTACAAAAGAAGCAGCCGACTATTACTAGCATGTGGTCATGTGTCCGCTCCACTGGAGAACAAAAGAGTGCTCTTCGTTTTAACATATATAACAAGGTTGTCTATGTTTAGACTGATTTACTGCATGTTTATGTTTTACGTAAAGGTTTTTCAATCTTTGGCCAAACACTGAACAAATACTTTGATGAAAGTTTTGTGGAGAAGAGAACGAAGTCTTTTACCAGACCTCATTATTTATGACTCTGTCATTGTGAAAAGCAATGGTGGAAAAATGTCTACTGTACTGTAGACTCCAGTGCTTTTTCTTTCCCCAAGAAACGCTGAACGATTTCTAAAGGCTTAAATTTTATGTTTTGTGTATCTTACATAATATGCACACATGAATAAATATGGACCTCATAAGAATTTCCACGTGTTTAAAACACTGTTTTCAACATAAAGTATAAGAATAAGTACAAGAACTAAAAGTGTAAAAGTCATAAATTGTTTCTGCTGCTCACTGTTGTATAAGGTGTTTATACCGTACTGTACAATGTGCATGTAATTTTAAACATGAGTCCCATCATGATGCTGATATTTTTGGTTTCTAGACAAACGCATCAACAATATTGGATGAATTGTCCTGAAATTTGGTGCAGATATCTGTGGTGGCCTGAGGATGATTCATGATAAATTCTGTATCTATGGATTTTTCACCATACCAAACAAGCAGGTCAAAATGTCAACTTATCTATATCCTGTGTACAGACATTTATGGTTCACAGACAGTCTGTTTCCTCTGACATTTTTGTTTTTTAAGGAAATATCTAGTCTTGAAAAGAATACCTGCAAAACTAATGACACATTGATTAAAAACTGAAAGTACACATTGTGACAAACATGAGCATGTTAAGATTGTAACATGAAGCATGAAGCATTATAATACAGTGACTATACAAAGCAACTCTTTGCCTTCTACTGTGTCACAGAGCAAGTGGTGTGGCTTATTGATATTTAAAGTTTAAAATCCTGATGTAAATCAGGATTCAGGATCAAGCACAAGGTCAAATGCAAAACAAAACTGGACTGGACCTCAAATCAATACTGGGAGCCATATCAAACTTGAAAATTTGCTGCAAACACTATTTGACCTTCTTCAGTAAAGTACTTTAGTTGGAACAGAGTTTGACTTTTAAAGTCACAGTTGAAAAGAGACTTTTCCTTCATCCATCCATATTAATATATTCATCCTAGGTACCAAAGTATGTCTTCAATACAACATGGATCATGGTTTAAATCACAAAATGCTGACTGCTGTGTGAGACATATGTGCATCAAGAAGTGACACTGTGTTTGATGAGTGGGCTTTGACTGTTCAACACACTATTCCCAGAATGGAAATGCGTCACACGGGAGAAAGAAATACTGTCTGTGCGACTGTCAACACAGAGGCCACTGAGGTCTTATCGTTCAAAACTAATATGCAGATCCTATAGCAAGTCTTTAACTGTTCCAGTCCACATTGGTTTATTACACACCATCAGCACAGATCCCTCATCATCTCTCTGACAAATACCCTTTGTTTGCTGACTTGGGGTTGCCTCATGATGCGCCAGAATTCAAACCGAGTCTCTAGGGAACACAGCCAGGGATTCACTGCGGTGGCTCTCATGTTGAGAAAAAACAAAGAAGACTAAACCAAAGAAAACAGTGATGAGGATACTGTACATTACTTAGGAGCATCATCACTTGAGTTTCCCTGAGTGGTTTGGCAGCCTCAGTGCAGCATGTTGTCACTTAAAATTCTTCATGACTAAATAAAGTCATAAAAAGTAAGTAAAAGTAAGAAAAAAAATGTCAAATTTTCACTCATATGAAATTGAAGAAAATATTATTCTATTACCATTTACACATACAAACTGCACTAAAATATTTAAATACTGTTTAGTGTCAGTTGTGTTACCTACTGTGTCTGTTTTTGTTCTTTACTTTGAGTTGGAAAAACAGAGACAGATGGTTTCTCTGGTTAGATAAATATCATCAGAATCATATCATTTAGAGTGTGGTGCTTTGACCTGTCCGGTAAGACCCTACCGGGAGGTCTAAGATGGATTATATGAACATTACCATAAAATCTCTTCTCACTTTTCCAGTATTCAATTGTGGTAATAATATAGTTAACACAGATAAACACACATATCTCCATTTACAACCACATAAAATTTCCTATAAGAGCTATGCTCATTTGGTTTCATTCAGTACATGGAAGTCAATTTTCCACTCATAAAAATATAATTCCTAAAATTTAAAAGCCTTGAGATATTGAAACGTTAGTAGTGTATTAAGGCTGAGTTTGAATTAATAGTTACTGCTTCATTTCTGTGGCCCCCTGCAGAGTTCGGGTTAGTTTTTATGGATGAGAATGACTCAGTTTTATAACTATACACCACACCACCGACCTTTATTCTAAATGGAGCATTCAAAAGGTAGAAATGCATGAGAACCACTGTTCGCTGAATGCCTGTCGGACACAGTGCTTTAACATGCCTTCTCTTTGACTCATAACTGGGGGCAGTTGAGCAGTAAAGCTGTAGTGTTGCACTCTTTGGTAAAACAGAGATACTGAGGTGGTATTTTCTTCTTTAAAAGCCACATGTATGTGTAGACAGCTCCTGAAAAACAGTTATTTAATTGTGCATGTGATAGATCTGCAGTTATTTTAAACTTATAATATACATCACCTGAGAATGTTTCTCAAAAAGGTTTCAAACAATTAATCAACTTACTCAGTGCAGAAGCATGTAGACATTGTTCTAATAAATTGCTGACAAAATAGAACATCTGAACATCTGAATGTAATATATAGTATATTGAATATAATATATTAGTGAGTTTTGACACTTTACAGGTTTGACAGTAGTAAGAACTACTTGAGTCCTGTGTGGTGCAATGGATGTACAACAAATATAAGCTGTTTGTGCAAAGCACATTTAAGGACAAGAAAACCCAAAATTGGACTTAGCCCCAGAGTTTTTATTCTGAGCAGCCAGGGGATTTACATAGTGAGTACAAATTTTTATCTTCATTGACAATGCGAGTAAAACAGTCATCACAAAAGCCAGTTGCAGCTGTTCATCAACAAGAAGGCCAAGGCCCTGTCCAACTATGGTTTAACTGAAACTGAACATCTGCCTCTAATAAAGGCCCCATATCATAAGTTATTTCAAGTTTCGCCTCGTCTTTCTCTGCCTTTGTTCTTTACTCCTCTTCCATCTTATCTGGGATTTATATAAAATAGGCATTCATTAATGGTATATATACAGTGATCTTATCATCACACTGAAATAGTCAAACAGCTGTTAAGAGACTAATGACAACTTCAGCCTGGAGTGTGAAATGGGAAATGGTGAGGTCCTGAAATTTTAGCTGAGTCCGTGAAGTTTCTTTTTTTCTTATGAAATGGTTTCACCACAAGCTGAAACCCTATTGGCAGATTTTGTTATGTTGTCCTTGAGTAAAAGTGATCGCTTCAATATATTGCTCCACTTGAACTGTGTGTGTCCACGAGACACAGAGCCCGGTTATGAACATGGTCAGTGATATTCTTCCAAAGGTAATGGACATATTCTGGGTGGCCTGGGTCTAAATTTCATTCATAATGCATGCCACACAGATTTTAGGTCAAAGTACATTTCATGAAATTATGAGGTCTTGTTACAACAGTTATCTAGTTTGTTTGTTTTTTTTTCATCTTATGTCACTAAAGATAAAATAATTCACAAATGTGCAGTTTGGCCTTTTTGTAGCTACATGTTTGTCTATTTGCATGTGATTTAAAGAAACAGCTGCTGTAGCATTTATAAAACATATTTTATTTCCAAATTGTGCCAAAATATAGAATCCATTCTACACTGGTACAAAAACAATACAACCAACACAATTGAAACCAATTCACATGTTAATTCTTATGCATAGAGAATTATTTAAAAAATAATAGTATTTACAGTTTCCAAACAGTCACTTTACAAAATCTTTAGCATTTCCCATAAAAATCGCCATACAGAAAAAAGCTAAATGCATAGAGTAGTGATAGGATTTTAGTTTAAATATGGGTGAAAGAAAATATTTGACTTTGTGTCATTAGTTTCTGTGAAGGATGCTAATATGTGCGCCACAAGAGCAAAGTTTTAGGGACCTATATGAAAACAGGTACATGGAGAAAAGAATTGAAATTAGCTCTGTCTGGATGGCAACAGCGCTTCAATCCTGTGATCTTAGCACATTTACACACTTCAAAATCTGGCTTAGAAAAATCTGCAACGGAAATATGTGACACATTCATCTGTCTGGTGGGGAGTGAACAAATTTAGCATTTTAATTTCTTAGATACCAGAAAAATAAAGAACAAGGAAACACAAAGCAACAATGAACTGTCTGTGATTTTCACTGAACAAACCCATAAAACTGCTGCCACTGTGAAGGCCCATCTCCACCAACTATCCTACAGTACACAGTAGAATACAGTTAACAGACTCGTATAATACCTTCACTAAATCACCTTCACATGTCCCCTCTAACAGGAAACATCATTTCCCCATAGCAGTGCCTGCTGCCTGTGTCCACTTTCATTTAACATACTGTTTCTTCTCCTTTTGTGCCTGCCTGATGAGTTCTGGACTACTCAGCCAGGACTACAGAACAGGTCTCCTCGCAATGTGCACACCACTTAACTTATAAATACAATTTAGACTTGGATTTGTTTTCACAGCCTACATTTTCAAGAGCAGAAAAGCAGACATTATTCATGTGAGCAGATGAAGGGAATTAAAACTGTAATATATGGTACTCCATTTTTAAAACAAACAAAATATCATATATTCTTTACACAATGATTAAATACAGTGTGTTCAGTATACATTCCTGTGTATTAAAACCAACATATATTTGTAATAGGAACATAAATGTAAACATATTACTAACTCAAAACTTCCAGCACCAGCAGTTCAATGCATCATCATTATATATAAAAACATTCTGTATTCACAGATTAAGTATATCTGAAAAAAAAAGCTCCATATCTGAAGTTAAAAGATGAGAAAAAATAATGGTTCATCAAAATATTGGATGATGACTTTTCTTGGGTGGTTACTGTTCAGTAAATACGAGAGAATAAGTGTCTATTGACCTGCTGGGACGTTCTGTTTTCACTGAATGAACAGAGAAAGATGAACAGCAACGGTATCCAACCTGTGGGCACTTCTTGCTCGTCAAGAGCAGCTGAGGTGACTCTGTTGGTCTCGGGCCTTGAACTGAAATCTCATTCCCTCACAGGAAAAACTCGGAAGGAGCCCCCCTCCGTGTTCTTCTTGCTGCAAACAGACAATATAGAAAACATTATGTTCCTTTTATTTATTTACTCCTACAGATGTAACTGCAGCCTATACAATATGTTAGAAGACTTTAAAATGAAGAACGGAGAAGCAGACGCTGAGCTACGCTGGATTTTAATCCCTATTATGGATTCATCTCCAAAGAAATTGGATCATTATTGCAACCAATAGAACATTTCATTATCTTTGTGTCTCTTAAATGCCCATTTATTAACATCATATCCTCTGTTTCTGATGCAGGCTTTGTGCAGTGTTAAGCAAAAAGCTGAGATAAGCCTGATGACGCTGTCAGTTTCTCAGACCCTACTGTGCTCCTTCAGGTAAAAAAGTAAGTTCTTCTTTTTGAACAGTCTAACATTTGTATAATAAAGTGTTTTACTATTGCTCTAGTAGTCAAACAATTAAAATATTAGCAGATGTTCACATCTTTGAAAACACATCCACCAAATGTCACGCTGGCAGCATGACTCATTGTTTCTGAAACAGACCTTTCCACTTACCACATGTGTTAAATTTGATGAATTTGTAATTAATTAGTTAATTGGTGGAGAGACCCTGAAGTTCTGCCATGATCAATAATCATGATAGGTTAGTGCATTTGGTATCAGATCACAGAAAATTGTCCATATAGGAAAGCACTGACAGCGTTTCCATCCTCGAGTAATCGGATAGGCTGTGATTACTTCCCCAGCAACAGAGTCCAATCCAAACTGCCGACCCTGCCATGATGTGGGCACATGGCACGAACCCTCTCTCTCAGCCGTTTGACCTCCTATCCCACTGCCCTGAGTGAGCTCTGCATTCGATTTCATAGAACCCCGACTTGAATTGTTTTTGGCCATTCAGCACTTTGCATGCTCAATTGAAATGCCTGGGTAAAATAAGCAAAGATCCCATGTGTGGCCCATGCACACACCAAACCACACCATTACTCTTACAACCCCACGTGCCAGCAGAACTGACCACAAGGGCTTCCTTGCCTAAGCTTAGTGCACTGCAGCCGGCCACAGACATGAGAGTGATATGAGAAACATGGTGTGCATGCAGGGAACCCCCTGCAGGTGACATAAATCAGTATTGGGTATGGTGAATAAAACTACAATTCTCATGCATATTTTAGATTCTTTTGTCGAATTTTACTGCAAGCTTCATGGTTTCGTTTCAATTGTAGCTCAAGGTTTTCTTCACCACAATCCCATTGGTCAAATATTAGAGCCTGAGCTCCGCAATAAATAGAAGATTACATCGTAAGAGAGATTTATCTTAGCTTGGTTGCAGTCCTTTGTGACTTGCCACCCACATTCAGATTTGTTTAGTTTAGATTTTGGTATTGTAGCCACTGAAGGCTGTTTACTCCAGTTAGACCACCATGGCTCTAACTACTGTACCTAACTACAGTCATTAACAATAGCACAAACAAACGGCACCAAGCGTGGATGAGACTGATGCAGCTGAAGTTGAATCTGTTAAGTTTTACATACAGAAAAAAAACTAATCAAAGTGAAAAAATGTTCCTCTTAGGAACTCGTTACAAATGTGTAGGTTAATATAAAAGAAAAAATAACTAACATGAACACATTTTCAGGGTGAATATGTCCTATGACAGTTCTGTCTGATTATAGCCCCCACACACACACGTGTTCTCAGTCTTGCCTAATTAGATGTCCTCCTGTGTGACTGTGTGGTTGTGCAGATGTAGACTGACAGCTTCCTCTATTCTCCTGTTACCTTTGTTGCACCTGCTATAGTAGGACATATTTTTAACGCGCCAACAAATTTTATTTGAAGATTTTATACAAATCTGAGTCCTCTTAGACTGTATAAGGTCACACACTGCACTCAATGTAAGCTCTGTTTTCATAAAGCACTCTGTGTGTTTTTAGATCATTTGTTGGGGGAGTTACTCTTGTACTAACATATGTTTCTGGTGAACATATCCCCTTATTACTGATAGCGTACACTATAACTACAGAGGTTTGGCAGTTTCACAGCTGCCAAACAAATGATTGCTTCCTGATAGAACTTGTCACACATGATGTCTAAACATGGTATTTCTCAGTTTTAGACAACGCTTCCTTTAAATACTCTACAGCGAGACCGCGAGGAGCCAAATCTAAAAATACACATACATACAGTATTTCTGGAATTCAGGCTATCTCTAATGTCCCTATGATAACGCCATGTAGTAAGATAATTACAATAAAAATAGTCGACCACAGAAAATTGAGCAGTACCTTTCAGACTGGATGCCATTTTTCAGGACTCCAACATAGCTCTTTTTCTTGTCCAGTGGCAGAACATCCACCAAACCACCGTCTGCACTGATTACCCCTGCATGGATGGCTGCTTTACAAATACTGGAGCTCTGTGAAGAGAAAGTAGGATATGGAAAAAGATTTTACAAGATGGAACATGGCTGTTTCTTTACATCAGTATCTTTACAATTAGTTTATTATTAAATACAGTACAAAATATATTCTCAGACACACACACTCATAGTCTGAGCTAGGCGTCTGTCTCGAGCACAACAGAACTCTCTTATCAACAGAGTGGAGCATAATTATTCATTTCTAGTCCAAACACAGATCACACTGTTCATACAGCCCTCTAACAATTCTAACCACACAGTTTATGTCTCACGTTCAATCACTGTCCAGCTTCTGTAGAAACACATTTGTGTGCATGAAATTGCAAAACATTATTACCCCATTCTATGTCTCCTATCTGCAAGACAGAAGGGTTTCATCTGAGATAACACATGGGCAAGTCTCTGAATGGTCACACCCGCAGCAGGGAAATGCATCTCTGGCAGTCTCTGTCTTTCCTCACCATTACTCACATTCTCCATGAGCCATATTCATACTGTCTTACCATCGCTACCATGCACCAAAAAAGCCTGGAAAGTTGCTCTAATGTAACCAGATCCAGATATCCCTCCTTTTCTGACTGGAATCACTGTGTCATTCATGATACATGTGCAAAAGTTCATTCAGAACATTTAGTCCACATAGAAACTTATAGCATTACTTACATCTGTGTAGATGTTGTTTCCAAACACAGGCGACCAGTAAGAAGGCTGAGTCTTGCAGTTGGAAGGACAGATGATTCTGTGAAACAAATTGGACTTGTAAGTATGAATTTGCAGCAACAGATAGAAGAAAACAGAAGGATCATATTCATTTTCTTTTCAAGACGATGGATGTGAGGAGGCACCTTGGACAATGTGAGTAGGGTTTTTTAAAAGGGCAGATTTCAGCCACCGTGGTGTAGCAGTCAGCAGTTATTTCTGTCAGTGAAAGCATGAAGAAGAAAGACTTAAAATACATCATATATGATGGATGACTGTTCATAATACAATCATAATCTCAGAGATTCAAAAAGCAGAACTTCACTCACCTTCCACTATGTTCACCATGAAGGCATTTCCCGGCTTATATTTACTGTAAAATACATCATCATGTTTAGAAATTAGGAAACCAAATGGTTCTCAGAAAAATCCATTATTGCACAAAATGTGAATCATAGAAACAGGAAAATGTGTTTCATAAGTGTTGCATCAGAACAGGGGATTGAACCTATGTGGCAAAATTAGGCTGACCGGACACGTGTACCTGAGAGACTCAACACCATTCTTACTGGATCTGACAAAAAATGGTGTTTTGTCCATTCTTGTGATGTCAACTGTTCCTCCGTTGTTGTCAATCACCCCAAAATGGATAGCAGCACGGCAAATACTTGATTGCTGACACAATTAAAAATAAGCATTTGTAAATATTAATTTAGAGTGTAAAGTGTTTCATAATGAATCACGTTTGTATTATGTAGGACAGACTCACCACATCATAGAAGAGAGTTCCCCAAACTTTCCCCTTCTTATTCAGGCAGTTAGCAGGACAATTATATCTTCAGTCAAAAGATAAATGGAGACAACTGTGAGTTCATACTAGAGACAAAGCATATGACAAATGAGATTTAAGATTTTAAGAAATTCATTAACATAACCTGACCTGTTGCAGGTTGCTCCTTTGCACTTATCCCGCAGTCTAGTCTCACACTTAATGGTTTGAGCTGCAAGAAAAAAAGGTAAATAATTAATGCAAAGACGTACACAAACATTACGTTTGTGGTGTTTTGTGTAATCTCTGTAGCTACCTAAGTAGGTGTTGGTGGGTGTCTTTGAAGATGATGTCTGTGGTGTGGTGGGCTTAGGAGCGGAGGGCCTGGACACTGGCTTCTTCGGAGCAGAAGGTTTAGGTTTGGGAGCAGGTCTGGCAGTGGTACGAGGTGGTAGTGGGACCTGAGGCTTCTCCACCTCGTTCATGTCCTCTGTCTCTGAGCGCTGAGAGTCTACACAGGGATAAACCAAGGGGGTTGAAGTTGGTAATACAATTAAATGTAACATCTTGAATGACAGACATTTGGGTTTTCTCACCTTTGTAGCACAGATTATTCCTACATCCTCCTCCATAGCTGGGAGGACACTGGGAACAAGGGCGTCCATGCTCGTATGGAGCCATTCCAATCCAGTTGCCCCTGCAAAAGCAGCGCACAAGGGAAAGCTTGACTAAGGTGGAAATTAATCATCAGTCAGGCATCACTGGGCTCATGGCCTTGTATTTACTTCAGCACACATTACCCATGGTCAACACTGCTAATATCCATCAGTCCCACAAACTAATAAAAACATAACTCCTTGTCTCTCAGGCAAGGACAGCTCACAAGGCAATCTTGTGAGCTGTCTGGAAAACAAAAACCTGCCCTGCTCTTATTTTTCTTTCCCCATGCTTCATTATTATTTTTCTATTCTGACATCTGGAGGAATTTTAATGGCCCCAATATGTCGTCCAACCTACATACTTGCAGTGGGTCTATATTAACACGCACCAGTGTCTGTCAGCTCTTAAAGGAGAAAGAATGTAAACAAGAGTCAAGAGAGCAGAGGCGTTGATGAACAGTCGAATGTCGACGAATATTGATCTTACTTTGGGGAATAGTTGCACACAAGGTAAACAGCATTCTCCCATATTTCTCCCCATACGTCCATTGTTCTACACACGTGCACAGCACAGCCCACTCGGTTAGTGGTTGCCCAGACCAGCTGTAAAGAGGGAAATAAAAGAATGGCAAAAATTAACACAACGAATTGCTGAATGAACACACATGCAGAAGAATAAACTATTGAGCTTGTTGCCTAGATTTCCCATCTCACTTTGCCCAATCAGTCATTCCAGAGGAAGCAACAAGATTGGCAGTCACGATGAATGGGGCCACTGGGACTTACAGGGGTGCCCGGTCTGTTATTTCACCACAGTCAGATGCACATCATGTGTGAAAATGTGGAAAAAGTGCAGTTTTTAATGTCTTCAGAAACAGCAGTTGAGGTAAAATAAAACCTTTATTAGACAGCAAGCTGCTGCAGTGTTGTCACAGATAAATGATGTGCCATTTGACAGTGAATGCAACACAGCATGTTCCATAACTCCTCCTCACTTTCCTCCCAAGCTCTAAAACAAAGTGCTCTACCTTCTCGGGAATGTTCTTCTTTTCCCTGGTACAGGCTACTGGAAGCAGTGAGTCAGCACAGTCAGACTGATGTGTGCTGGTCATTTAGTACAATGCAATCTCCAACTCCATAGCATCTAGCATTTCTCTGTGTGGACCACAGACTGTCTGCACCACATATACTGTACATCAGCACTTCCAGCAAATGAAAGACAGAGACTGATGCTCAGGGGCTGATGCTCAGACTTGGCTCTATTCCCTCTGTGCAGCATCTTCAAAAAAATCCAGGTCAAGCAGTGAGGGATGTCTGCTGGGTCTGGAAACGACTACCAGATGGCAGTGATCAGGTTTCACGAAGAAGGCACAGAGAGGAGTCTGGGTGTCTCAGCAAACTACTTCCAGCAGCTACAAACTAAACTTTAGGTGAAAAAGGGGACAGCTGACCAATTTCTGTTAAATTGTTGTTCCTTCCTTTTCTCCGTATGTGCCTGCATCTCATTTTCTATTGAATAATATGGAATCCTTGTTTTTACTATCTACAAGTTATGAGCTTGGTTGTTATTTAAGGTCTCTGTAACTGACCCCTAACTGACTGGAGCGACATCACTTGAGGCAATTTATCAGACTTCACACGACTCCGTCTGGAGCCACATGTTCAAAATAAGATGAATCCCCCTTTGACTTGAGTTTTGTCTGTCTAAACATTTCTCTTTCCCTTTCATCTCCCTTTCTTCTGCCTTCATTTTATGATTTGTTCTCACCTGGGTATAATGTGTGCACATGGGTCCAGAGCAGCGTTCTGGACACCAGGGATTACACTCGCTGGGGTAGGGATATGTGTAGTCTTTCACTTCATCATACCAGGCCTGGACGTGGTAGGCAGGAGAGCGGTGTCTGTAGAGCAAACACACACGCAGATGAACACACAGTCACAGGGTATCTAGGTACCAGGGGCAAAAAGGGAAATATTTGGGTGAACTGCCAGGTGCTTTGGCGAGACTTGAGAGACACTGCATGAACCTCCCTGCTCCTGCCCCTCTCTTCAGGCCTCAAACAATGAGTCTGAAACTGACCTCACACACAGAACAGTCTCTCTTCCCCTTCCATAACAGGGGGAATCAAATCAAGTTGAAAAGGGAATCAGAGCAAATGTAAACATGGCTCCACAGACTAACAAATCAGTTGTATCTCTTGTTATAAACATCTCTTTTTACGGTATTGAAAAGTGCTACGCTTATAAATGGAGGGTAGAGGCGGAGTGGAAAAAAAAGGGCTCCACATCAGGGTTTGTTGGCACTGGAAGAAAAGAAGGGAATAGGGAGGGTGGAAAGGGGCTGTGAGAATGAGAGCAAATTCCTGGAAGAGCACCTGCTGCGAAGGCTGTACACTTTCATACACAGAAGACTTTTGTGTGCGGCGTCTGCTCACAGACACACACGGTCGCTCACATGAGCATCAGACTTAACATGCTAACAGTGATTAGCACGACCAAGGTTTGCACTCTAAACATACGGACTTTGACAACAAGTTTCTGTATTCATCATTATTCAGTCTTCACTGTAGTTTAGAGGAAACAAGTTCCTCTAGCAACAGATATTTCCTGAAATACTTATTATGATATTGGAAAGTAGTATTTAAAAAATCATGACTACTGCTAATGGTGATTTACAATTTATTACATCTTTGTTAATTAAACTAAACGCAAATTAAGTCTCACATTTTTCAGCTTTACACATAGTATAGGTAACAGACCGTGTGTGTTATTGCATCTCACCTGCCCATGTGAACTGCCAGGTTTTGTCCAATAGACATCAGCAGGTCCTTAGGCCCATGGTCCCAGTGACACTGCTCTGCCCACTGAGTGGCAGACCGCTCCAGCTCATCATCCCAAACCTGCACACATTAAGTTAGACAAGAAAGTCACTTTAGACACCAGTAGCTGTCTGAAGCCATTGCAACATTCACCTGCTGTTTCTGCTGGATTATGAAGCGGTATAATCCACATCTTGTTCGGACTCAGTAACCACGGCCTGTTTAGTGCCTCCACTACTGCACTTCTTTCTTTCTTCTTTCAGTGAGCTGAATACAATTTAACCTTCGATGGAGACATTTGAGCAGAACAGCTGGCGCCTGGCCCAGGTCCAATACAAATCTCCAGTATTCACAGTTGAATTATCTACATTTCCTGAGTGTGTTTCTTTAGAGCTATGCAGAGCAGGGTGGAAAGTAGAGAAGACACCTGACTCTCACTGTCTGGGGGAGCGCTATGAATGGAGGGAGGACTGCATACAGCACAGCCCCTCAAAGCACATCTCCTCAGTAAATTTCCAGCCTTTTGGTGGTCGCTAAAACATGCACACACTGCAGCCCCAAAACACCCATACACTAACTAACACAAACACATACTGTGTCTGTTCCCTGGAATTTGAGAGAGAGTAAATCTACAGATACTTTCCTACTCAGCCAGAACCACACTCCAGAGACACACACACCACCACTGCGCCTCACAGCTTTATGGTTTTTGGTAAACTTCTGTGTGTCTCAACAATAATCCCTCTCCCCCCCATTGATGTGCCACGTCGTCCCACAATTTTCCCTTTCTAACCTTTTTCTCTCTGTCCTCCTTTGACCCAGCCCTCCCTCACTTTCCTGTCTTCTCCAGCGCTGAGCTGTTTGCAGGTAGGACAGAGTCAGCATTATTATCCCCACCGTAAAAGAGCAGCACGGCAGGCTGGCAACAGCTTACCACCATGACTGCATGTTTCCAACAGAGAGAAAAGGTTGTTTTTATTACAGCAGCACCACTTTTCTAGGCATAATAAAACCTTAAACCCTAATTACCAGCCTAATTTCAGAGTTCTGTGTTGCTGACACATTAAAATAAAGTTCTTTGTGATTCTTCTACCAGGTGATTACTTTTAAGAATGATTGTAAAACCAGTAATTGGAGAAATGGGACATGTCTCACCATGTGCTCCATGTTTGAGGCAGTGGGGTAGACGTTGCCCCTCAGCTTGTTGTGCAGCTGGAGAATCTCCTCACGATCAGACCAGAGGATTGCTCGTCTAGTCCTGCTGCCAGCTGTGTTGCCGGTGCTGTTCCGGTCTGTTTCCTCCTGGTAGCGGCTCAGGAGTTGCCTGAGCTCCTTGGAGTCTGGCAGGAAGAGGGAAGCGGAGTCTCTGACACACAACGCCAGGAGCGAGATAACATGGAGCCAGGTCATGGCAGCACGGGTCATTCTGACACTTTCAGATTGTAGCAGATGCTGGATATTGTATGAAGGCCGCCTCACAGTCCCAGACACAACCTGCAGGGAGGAAATATTAATTGGGTCTTTCCCATTGTGAGTCAACATAGAGGAGTACATATTACAAAATATGGGTGAAGAGATTACCAAACCAGGACTTCCACTTTTGAAACATGCCAAGGGTAGCAAAGGACAAAGTTCTGCCCAGCAGCATTGTGCATCATCTGTCACGTGTTTCTTGTTTCTCATATATGGCTGGGATAAAACACTAATATGTTAATTTGCAACTGTTAATTTGTTACTTCACCCATACTCACGACTGTTTACTCTCAGCCTGCTGTTAGTTTAAGGCTGTTACGAGTTCCTCCTTTGAGAAGATCTGGAAGCTGTTTCCTTTAACCCTGGGGTATTGAGAATATCTTCGGTTTTTTGTGGCCGTGCAGGTGGTTTAATGCAATGCATAACACAGAGACGTTTCCAAACTGTCTGCTTGGTGTAAATGGGGTGAACAAGCTGTACAGGTTTACTTAATAAACTGGCAACTATATTTCAGTACATGATCAAATCAAACTCTGTTGAAAAGTTATTTTGAAATTTAAGAGGTATATGTGCAACATTTTATATGTCATTGTCTTATTTTGAAAAGCTTCAGCTGTTTTGCCCAAAACACAAAAGTAACACAAACAGCACCACAATCAATCAACCAGTGAACCTCTATATTCACAAGACTAAATCTGTCCGAATGAACTTGGGCAATGAACCCTTTAAAAAGTCTTTTTCTTATGATGATCAACTTAAGTCTCGCCATTAACTGTAGAACCGACTTGGATTTGTACTTGTTGCACCATAGTTATATACAGTGTACTGAGACATATTGCATACCTCCTCATCCTCATCCACTAACTCTCTGTGATTATTTTCTAACAAAACTGAGCAGCAGGGCAGGAGGAGGGAGCGACTGAGTTCAGGTTGACAAGCGTTCACCCAGCTGAACTGTCTTAGGAGAAAACACTGCATTCCTGACACATCCGGGGCAATAATCTCTAAGTGACCCTGCATCTGACTTCCATCTGGACGGCAACAGGCAAGAAGGAAGACATGCTTAAAACAGATGAAATATCACAAAGTCACTTTTACGATGGGAGAACAGCAGTCAGTGAGTGTGACCAGAGGAGAAAGAAAAACCAAACCGAGCTCTCCTGTAACTTGCACTCATTGCTCTTATCCTTGAATCCCTTCACCTCTTTCCCTTTGGCTGAAAAGATGGCTTGAGGTCTGGCTCCAGCTCTGTGTCAACATGCTGTGCCAGCTCTGGGCACTGGGAGCCAGCGGGCAGCCCAGGCACCACACCCGTCTCCTCTCCTCGTGCCCCCTTTTCACACTGAACCTCTACCAGCTTCTGTGTCTGGGCCCTTCTCATGGCTCTCATGAATTTTATACCAGAGTGACAGAGTAGAAAACACATGTACATATCCACATCTTGTCTATGGGAGCTGAGTTGCCTCTGCCACTGGCGGGATTGACCTTCTCTCCACCCTATCATGGGGCTGAATGTAAACACAACCGATGACAGAATATAATTTATTTCAATGTTTTCATAAATGCCTGCTCATCTTTCACGCCACAGAGCCATTTAAAGGTTATCACAGTTTTTCTCTTCTCCAGTGCTTTCTCAATGGAACTTCACGACTTTTATTTTGTACTGATTTCAAAAGACCTGTCTACATTAATAAAAGATTTACCCCCTGTATAGAATTTACATTAAAGTTACTGCTGACATTTCCTCAGTAGTGCTGCTGCAAAAACCAACCAGGTGCACTGCTGTCTTAATTTTACAGGATTAGTTATATTACAAATATATATTTAAGAATAGCCAGACCCTGATATACCACATCCTGAACACTTCAAAATATTGAAAATAAATGTGTGTATCGTTTCATCATGCTCACCTCTGTCTTTCTCAGCTTCCAACGGCTTGAATGTTTCGGGGGCAGTTTGCTGTGCGCGCCAAAGAGCTGTATTATTCCCTTATGAGAGCACCAGGCTGCTGCTTGTTGGCGGTGTTCCTGAAGCGCGCAGGAACTGTAACTCCTGAGCAGCTCAGAGTGCCTTATATAGAGAAGGAGACCCCTCAGGACCAGAGGGGGGGAAAGAAAATACTGTCTCCTCTCACTTCCCCTCTCTCCAGCCCCCGTGAAGTAGGTTATGTTCTTGGCAAACAGCGCGCAGTGTGCGCACAGTGACGAGCAGCCTGATGTCAGGAGGAAAACTATGAATATTGTAAATCAGCGGGCTGTCAAACGAGTCAGCGGCAGGCAGAGAGATCAGCATCTCTGAATCACGTTTGGCCAACAGTTATTACAGAGCCTGTTTCTCCACAACCAGCCACGCTTCAGACGATACAACAAATTAATCAGGCGCAGCAGGGAACAGGGAAAGTGAAATCACTAAAACAAATTCATAAAATAAGTTCACAACTTCTGTGTTTTTGTGTTTCTGAACCCATTTCCCCAAAAATATTGAGCACAACATTTTAATAAAGCACCGTTTTTGAAGGGCTTAGCAGTTGATATGATATCAGAATATGAAAAATCCACTGGCTGGGATTTATCTTTTCCATTTGGAAGGATCCTTCCTAATAATCAGCATTGGGGAAGCTGCCATCAGGTACTTCACACTGAAGCTGAACCTATGGAGAACTAAAGTTTAGTTGACAAAAAGAGTCAGGTCATACAGATATAAATCCAGTATTTATGAGAAAGTGCAGAGATGTCAGCTTTGGTTTTATAACAATGTCCATCAGTCACACAGGTGCCTTCCAGGTGCACTATGAGCAGGATTACTCAGTCAGCCAGGTAACTTCCAAAACAGCATACAGCAACTTCTCTGAACATATGTTAATAAATCAAGGTTTACAAGATTCAAAACATTAAAAACTAAAGCCAAATGTTTGTGAGCTGACAACCCAGGACCCAGCACAAAGATCAGTAACTAAACAAAACAATCTGTTTGTAGATTAGAACCGACAGAGTAATTATCCGATTACACAACAATGCATCCAGACCTTGTTTTTTTGGGTGGTTTTTTTAGTTTAGTTTTTTTCACCAACAAAATCCATCCAAATACAGACAATACGTGTGAAAGATACATTACACATTAGTTCACTCCTTACACCAAGTAGTGTCTATGTGCATTAGACCATATTAGGGATACGATGTTTACACAGAATATACAGAGATCTCTGTTGCATTTAGATCCACATGGATTTAGATTCTCCATCTGATCACACAGGTGATAGAATTCCCAGTTTGCATAAATGAACTCTGACCCTTTATTTTAGTGTGTGGATTTTCATTATTGTATTTATTAAATTATTATTAGTAATACTTACCACTTCCTCTTCTAACCCATATTTTTATAATAGTGACTGAACTCAAACCTTCCAGAAATATCAGGTAACGATTAACTTCTTGTTAGACGTTTTGACATTACATAATCTTTAGCAGGCGGGAGACTAGTTTTTCTTTTTGTAGGGCTCAGGGGGAATCACTATCCACCACATACACAGAGATCAGTGCCAAGATTGTTACCAAACTAAACAATCCAATCTGTTTGGAGTTTGATTATTTAACTCCACAAAAAAGCAAATATGAATGGTGAAGCTACTTCAACATGTAGTTAACCTGCTAGTTCTCAGTTCACTGGTCACTGATGCTGGTAAAAATGGTGGTAATCCATTATTATCAAATGTTCTTTCTCATTTATCAACAGTTAAAGGTAATATGTTTAGTCAATAACATACTGATAGTAGTTTGTGTGTTGACAGTAGAATTCTGACTTTGAACGGACCCCAGATCCCCTTCTTCAGTTAAGCACAATATACTTTGGTGTGTGGTCAAATCTTCTTTTTTAATGTTCCCCCTATTGTTCCACAGTTACCAGGCACACATTTTCTGTTATTTATGAGAATATAACTGTTATATACTGAAATAAAACAGCTCTTTATCAACCCTAAACATAAGACTCACATTTAACTTAATGGCTTATCTGAATACTACCTGTTACTAATGTTTTTTTACTTTTTTGCTGCGATTCTGAAGCATTAGTACATCATTTTGTGCTTTATAATAACAGACAAAAGTCTATACTGTGTATGAATATTTTCAGGATTAAAGCAGTTTATTTATTTATTTCTATGACAAAACCTGACTCTTCATTTCCCAGTACCAAGTAGATTTTTGTGACAAACACTATTCATGTATGTGGGACTACATGACTTTATTCAAATATCCAAGGGACTAGTTTTTTCTTCTCAGAATTGTTATTCATTCTTTGGCTGTAACAACCGAGATACATAATTCATACCAGGCCAAGTGGAAACTGGAAACTCACCACTCGGCATTAGTCGCAGTTGAAGAAAACAGGAGGATTACACAACTCAAACATCCTTTTCTAGTTTGCTTTTTGACATTATATAATCTTTAACAGGTGGGACCCTAGTTCTTCTTATTATAAGATTCAGGGGGAACCACCATCCACCCACACACACACACACACACACCAGGACTGTTCTCCAAACACAAACCTGAGAGTGGGTTTATTTTGACAGGGCCTTGTGGAGGTCCTTGAAACTCTGGTTGCCATAATGTTTACTCTGCTTAGAAACTGTGGAGCACTGCTGAACCCCTAAACAAGACACACAAAGATGAGATGCACAGTGCAAAAACTTTGGGAGACTGAAGAGAACACACAGTGCAGATAAAATCAAAACCACAGTATAGACTGTAAAAGGAAATGCATAAAAATGACTACTGTGAGTATACGCTCATTTTAAGTTAAGTATAGTTAATACTGTACTAGTTAGTGGATTTTAACATCTTAAATTAAGGACACGTCACAAATAAACAGAGCAGAAATAACTATTACAAATTAATAATTGGGACAGGATTATTTTGAAATCAGGAGCTGAACCTAATTTTGTTAAACTATAATGTACAATGACAGTGAAGGTGTTCTTTTCTACTTAATTTTCTGTTCAGTTCCACTATTGCCTGTCAGCTGTGTGCAGCCAAAAGTAATAAGTCATTATTAAATGGTTGTAATAATCAAGTATGTATCTGTATGTTGTAGAGGAAACATTTTGGTCCTGGTCACGTCAAAGGTTAGAGGCATCAGACTTTACCACATTCTCCCTCCACATATTTCTGATTTGGATCCCAGCATCTTCCTTGTTGCTCCTCTCGTCATTTGCTCTTTCGGTGTGCTTGTTCCTTTTTCGACGTGTGCACGATGTGCTCGTGTACTCTGTCGTCTTTCCACGTCTTCATGAGAGGAGAGGAGGTTGCGTGGCTCACAGCCTGTGCAGCTGCCGGCACCTGGATGTTACTCAACTTCTGAATGACATTCTTCATATATATTAGTAATTTTCATACCGTAAATCTACTATTCTCTACATGTTCCATCTATTACATGGCTGTCCGTCCTGGAAGACGGATCCCTCCTCAGCTGCCCGTCAGAGGTGTCTTCCTTTTTTCCCCCAGTTAAAACATTTGAGTGTTTAAGGATAACAGATGTCAAACACTGTACAGAGGGTGAAGCCCATTGAGGCCTATAGAAATAAAGTTTCACTTAACTTAATCTTAATCTGACAATTGCTAAAGCCACGAGTTACAATTTACACACCTGCTATAAAAGGTGTCTCGTTTGAAAGTCATAGAAATATCTGTAGTGATAACAGCAGGAAACTTAAGATGCTATTGAAGGACTGACGAAAGCACCAATTCTATTACACCAAAAATAAAATTTCTTGCATTTAAGTTTTAATTGTGTTTCAATGTACAACAGGTTTTCTCATATTTACCAATCTTTGAAAAATTGTTTCTGTTCTTCCTGTTCTTTTCTAAATCAGTTGCACCTATTGTTACAGATCAATTATGCAAACATAAATCTGTCCACATGTGGGAAATCAGCATCTTATTTAACTCTCTAAAGTCTCAGTTTTATGTGTTGACTAGGAAGCAGCAGACAATTTGAACTCTATAAACTGGTGGTCGACTATAGCAAAGCTTCTCGGAGATACCAGAAAAATATCTTCTTTTGGATTATTAACATTTCATTTAACTGAACAGGTGTTAGAGCAGAGGAGCAGCACAGGGAAACAAAGTTTTATCATGTGCCACTGTCCTGTCACCTTACTGACCCTGCAGAGGGCTAGCTGTGCTGTGACCCAAATAGCTCACATTTTATTCAGTCAAGAACTTCATTTCAGATATTCACAAGAGCATGGCGAGATTTTATTTCTAAAGGAATTCTGCCAGTTTGAGCTCTACACTGAAAAACCATGTTTAACAGGAAGTCTGGCTCTTTCTTAAACTTCCTGCAAAGACGCAGGAGGGTGGCTGTGGTCTTTGGTGAGATGTCCACAGGATAACAGAACATTTGAGACAGAAAAAGCTAAAGATCAAACTCACACAATCACCTCATGGAGCCTATATTACCAAGCAAACTGTCTGAAAATTGTTTATATTGGCTTTCATCAGCTAAAAACAGGGGGGACACACACGCTTTGCCTTCAGTTCCTGTTTGCTGATTCATCCTTAGTGCTGTTCAGAGTTTGAGATCTCAATTCTGTAGGGGACTGTGATTCCCCAATTTTACAAGGTATTGTCCTCCAAAACTATGAGTACATCATTTGGCACGTCTGTGTTCTCCCTCAGGTTCTTCATTTAGAACGGTCATTATCAGATTATACCAAAACGCATTCAGATCCTGTTTTTGTTTTTTGGAGTTGGCTGCAGCTACGGATCGATTACCCCAAACAAAATCCATCCACATACAGAAAATAACTGTGAAAGATCACGTAATATTACACGTTATTATACTCCAGTCCTCACGCAAAGAGGAGTCTATGTGCATTAGAGGTCAACATGAAGAGAGCTTATTCAACTTCCTGTGCACAGGATCACAACCGCATCCAGGTTTGAGTGTAGGTTTGATATCTAAGGCATTCATTTCTGTACCGACAGCATGGTTTCTGATTCTCTGGTGCATGGATTTAGATTCTCCATCTCCTCACAAAAGCGATGACACCACTCCCAGTTTGCATAAATGAACTCTGACCCTTAATTTTAGCATGCTGATTTTCATTATTTACTCAACTATTATTAGTTTTCCTGACTTACGTTAACAGCACATATAAAGTGATCAGAACTCTGGATGAGTCACATCACATCTCTGGAGTTAAACTGGGGTTTTCCAGCTGCATATTCACCTTCACCCATGTGTCTGAAACCAGTGTGTTCGATTTACACAATCAACATAAAACCATTATACTTAAAAAAAAAAAAAAAACCAATCGTAATACCACAACAGAACCTTATTTCCAGTGTTTCAGGCACTTATATAAATATTATATTAACAGTAATTATTTTAATTGTTCCTCCTCTAACTCACATTTTTCTGTAGTGGCTAAAGGAAAACCCTCCACAAATACAGTACCAGGTAACAATTACTTCTTGTTAAACATTTTGACATTACATAATCTTTAGCAGCTTTTCCTTTTTGTGGGACTC
>JAUBNQ010000017.1:7306776-7328405 GCA_032353495.1 Ctenopoma kingsleyae | reverse complement strand
GAAACACTACTTTGAAGCCTGTGATTGGATTTTCTGCTCAGCACCACCTTTGCCCATCGGTTCAGCTTGAAAATCCAGATTTGACATCTGGTGGAACAGAAAAGCAACCAGTGACCACCTCAGCTGACAAACAGTCGTAAGGGCTCTACAGGACAAACACCAGTCTTAAAATAGTGTCCAGTCTGAATGAAAACAGCTGCATTTGTTTCACAACTGAGGGCTTTCTTTTGAATATCCCTAAAACAAAGCTGCCTCGTCTCACTTTAAAGGGAAATTTCAAAGGCAGGCAAGCACATCAAAACCTCAGTGACCAACATGTTTTTGAGGCCGAATCTCATTTTGATATTACAGAAACTGGGACCTGTGTGACAAAAAAAAACAAAACAATAAGAGCTCTGATTCAATCCAAATAAATGGTTGTAAACCAGAAACTAAGAATTTTTATGCCATACCAGATACTCACATGGTGTGTGTGATTCAGCCAGTGCAACATTATCAGACATGAGCATGAGGAATTAATTTAACTCTGGTGAAACTGGTCTTAAGGAGCTTTAAACATTATTCAATCCCACATGTTTACTGAGCTGTGGTGGTTTCTGCTTAAGTAACAGTGTTAATGACTGTTTACTAAAACACTTGGCTCAACAAGTGCTTGTGTGACAGACAGATGTGAAAAGTACCCACTCTTCTCATCTGCTTTTGCATGTGGTTCGTCTTAGTTGCCCCAAGATAGCATTCCACTCGGGATCATTTATGAACCTTGTTTTAATTACCTAAAAAAAAAACACCCCAAAAAACACATGAATATGGCAGAAAAGTAACATTTTGTACTCAAGCTATTCTGTGGGTAACTCCAGCACTACTATAAATGTTAAAATTACTAGGTTCTGTTGAAAAATATGTCCTATGCAGTTTTAACAAACCACTTGAAGTCTTAAAAAGGCCTGCGGGGAGCAGGCTGACATGGGTACATACATTAACATCCCTAAAACATGGCAGGCTTGAGTACAGATGATCTATCAGTGGGCGTTCAAACGTGTAATTTTATTGCAAAGAGGAGGCCGTGGAGCATGGTCCTAAAGAGAGCAGTGTGGCTTCTTGGAAAGCCAACTAGACCACAGAAGGAGACATACTACGAATACTAGAATATGTTTACACACAGAATACAGGAGACCACTAGTGTGGGGTACACAGGACTGGTTTGATTGGTTGTTTTGGTTTATTGTGCATATTGTTCTGTAGTCCAGGCCGCAGTACAGACGCTGCAGATGTTTTCAGTATTTACTGTTTTATAAGAAAGCCAAGAAGTCTGACTACATCTCATTAGCAAACAGCTTTTTGCACAATCCTTTATTTGAACAATAAACAAAATAGAATGCTGGAGGCTTAAAATTAAAAGACAGTATAGATTTTGTTTTTTTAGGTCAATATCCCAACAATTCCCAGCAGACAATAGTGTTAGGAGCGCATACTGAAAAGAGACATTGTTGAAGCATTTCACCAGCACATTTCCTGACCAGCCATGAGACTGAGCTAAAACTGTACAACAGAAAGCTCAAGGTGTCCGTTTCCCAAGTCCCAACGTCCAAACATTCTCAAAATGGGGGAAAAAAAAAAAGCAAATCAGCAAAGTCACAATTTGTGACTACAAAGCCAGCAGCACAACTGAACTGAATCATTATTATAAGATGTATTGACTGTCTAAACAGCATGCTGTAACCTGTGTGAAATGAGTCGTGGACTGTGACGAGACATGGCAACAAGACCTCTGATGGAGAAGGTTTAATAGAGTCTGGTGAGAAACTGAAGGAAAAGCAGGAGGGCCGATGTAATGTTGTCCTTTGGTTTATCTGGGAAAGGTTTCTGACTTTGAAACCCACAAGAGTAAATATGCACCACATAATGTTCTATCATACGTTAAACATAGTTAACTTCGAAATTACGTTAAGTTTTATTTCAAATTTAAAGACTGAATCTAGTCAGGCTTAGTAACCTTACAAACAGATAATGGATATTTAAAATTGAATCCATGTACTGCTCTACAGTTACAAAAAAGAAAAAAAAAAACACTGGATCATCACTTTGATCTGAAGTAGGACAATGTGGGGTAACCACCCTCTCACCTGTGTCCTTGTCGGACAGGTATGTATAAGTAACTGTAGTCATGAGAATGAAAGGAGGAATTTTTGGATGAAAGTCCAAGGACACAATCCTAAATCATGTAGAATACTTGAAGATTTCTGTGTTAATACTGAAATTCTGACACTGGTGGCTGGAATGAAATGGTTCTTGAGTGAAAAACAATTACTGGAAGAAAAAAAAAAAAAAACAATTATGAGAGAGAAAATGACAAAAGTGAAAAATATCAAGCAAAGAACTAGTTCAATTTTATTCATTGTTGTGCTTTAGCCTGTGTAATTTCTTTTCAAACACCAATTCAAATGCAAGCATATTTGTCTAAAGGGAGCGAGAACACTGGGACATCAAATCATCAATGACTCAAAGAAAAAAAAGAAAAGAAAAGAAAAAGCCAACATCTTTTAGCAACTCAAAAATCATGACAATTAATGAATGATCCAAAAATCAATAACTTCAACAAAAAGCAAATACCATCTCATTTTGTGTGCATGTCTGGAGTCTTTATGCAGAGCTTAGCACAGTTGTAGTCCCACTTCCCCTCAACATTCACTTCCCCTCGATTAGGAGGGAAACGCTGAGCCACTGAAGAATAAATACAAGGTGTCAGGCACATTCCTCTAACTATTCGCAGACATTAGACTCGCTGTTGCCATCTGATCAGGTTTAGACTCGTACGCTGAGTGGAAAAACATCACACTGAACCTAAGGCAGCCCCCCCCGCATTCTGCTGAGTTGGGGGTTAGAGGGGTGGTGTGGCTCAAACAACTACACTGATAAGTCACCTACACACAGGTGGAACCTTTAGACAAAAGAAAATAAATGGATCGAGAAGGAAATGTACAAAGTAAACAAGGACAGGCTTTGCAGTGGAATACGTCCTGATTGGTTGCCATCTCTCCAGTGCAAGAACTGAATGTCTAGAAAGTCTAGACATTTTGAGACTCAAGTCCAAAAACTAGCGCAGTCCTTCAGGACCCAAACATGTTTTCAGTCAGCTAGATTTTATATTTTTAGTTTTTTTTTCTTTGCATTTTAATCTAGATATTTGCAAAATATGCATTTGCCTGTCATATTGTAATCATCAGTTTATATTTTGTGTACAGAAGCTTATTTGTTATTAAATTCTAAAGCGCATTAATATTTTTTTTAGATAGTCTTTCTAAATCTAAATCCAGATACCATAACAAGGACCTCTCAAACAAGGAAGCATTTCAATTCCCCTTTGATGTACCAACTATCTTTTTTGATGGCTCAAGTGGTACCTAGATTTAAAAGCATCATAAAAGTGAGGAAATTGAGGAGGAGTTGACGGTGGCAGCGAAGAAGACAATCTGGCCTGGGAGGATGGACTCTTGATAATGCTGGTGCTGGGCCTTTTCAATGCACTAGGGCTCATACTCAAATAGGCTTTGAAACTGCAGCAAATTCATTAGGCCAACAGTTCTCCTTTACTAAAAGGCAAACACTGATATTTCGAGGTTATTTCCTTAAAAAAGGTAATTCAAACAAGAGAAATTACCCCAGCAGTCCACTTGCAGCCTGTGGTGGACAGTTCTTCCTGTGTGATTGAGTCCGCTGTTCGCTATCTGAGCCAAGCTTCGGGCTCAGTCAGAGGTGAGTCTGAGGTTCTAACCTGTAACCTCGACACAGCCTCTGTCTATTCAACAGTCCTTGCTTGCTGCTTTAAAAGTAAGACGAAAAAAAGAAGAAAAAAGAACAAAAACACACAGCAGTGGTGCAAAGAGAAGAGAGCAGTCACAGGGAAACCTTTGTGAATGCAGCTTGTTTCTCTTCTTCCGAAATGAAAAAAGAGACAAGGAGGAGGGTGCTGGAAAAGCTGGCTCTCAGGAAAGCAGGGACAGGACAGGAGAGGAGGAAAATCTTGCAAGAGAACAAGTTGGGCAGTGTTCCTGTTCATTAGTTTGGTGTGTTTGTGTCATATGTAGATGTACTGTACTTTCAATGAGAGCATTTTGCGCATATAAGTGTTGTGTTTGTGAATGCTTCTGAATATTTGTGTATATGTTGGGATGTGTATGTGTGTCTACAGCAGGTCGAGGCGGCGGTAGTACAGCAGATAAGCGGTGCGCTCTGCAGTCTGCTTCACCACCTGGTACTGGTTGATGACCTTCACCGTCTGGTCGTCAATGCGCAGCCAGCCGTTAAGACCAATGTGGAAGACATCCGTGGTGTAATGACCGCCTGTCGCACTGTTCCCATGGTGATAGACAACTGGGTAAATTGAGAGACAAGGAAAAACTATTAAAGAGATTTGGGGCATTTTATTGAAGTCATTACTCATTCATGACTTCAAAGCTGTGCTGCAGTGCACTTTTGACTATGAACATTTTAGCCTAGCTTACAAAAACAAGCTCTTGAAGCAGTTTTAATTATGTGACAGAAAAGCAAAACAAACACACCTGCAAAGAGCCTGTAAGTTCTTAGGCCTTTCACAACTTTGCTTCGAACTCCAGAGGACAACAGATCTGAAAGGAATCAGTAAGAAAAATCCACTGATTAGACCAAGAAGTTATGAACCACTGCTTAAATTTGAACAAAGACAGATGTGTTGCACCATGTTCACCTGCTGGCCTATTAAGATTTATATTGCAGAAAAATGTACAGACGTAAGTGAATTTATCCTTCTTGCTGCTGAGAGGTATTCAAACAGCAGAGGAACCTGACAGTTGGAGACAGTGAGCGCTTACACAACCGTTTAAAAGCTCAAGTGAGAAAGTACAAACACAGAAGTTATATATTAATAGCCTCGAATTGGAACATGGAATTCATTAAAACATGAATTTCGAATTGTTTTAAAAGCATTTGTTGCATAAAATGGTGGAAAAAAAAGACGTTACTAGTTTAAAATCAACATTGTTTTACTAATTCATTGTGCTGTCCAATGCCATCTGCTGCACATTTTATAATCCAACTCAATCAGTGTTTGATGTTGACATTTTCATGCGTCACTCCCAAGCTGAGCAGATAGATCATTTCTCTTGAGAACAACTCATCATCATCTTTTTGAATGTCTTCTTTTGCAGAGTGTAAATTGCACCACTGCAAGCCTTTGTGTTGGCTGTTTTATGGAATTATTTATCGAGTGTGTGTGAGTGTATTTGATTACCTATTTGTTACTATTTGGAAACTAAAATCATGCCAGAGTTTGGGTACAAACCTTTGCTGATTTCCAGGTCAATGGGGTATTCAATGTTCTTGGTAAGCTTCTGGCAGCCTCCAGTCTTTTCAAAAACAAATCTCTTGAGATGGAGCACGAGCACAGGTGGCAGCTCTTCAAGAGTCACTCTCCGACTTATCTCAATCTGAAAACAAAGTAAGAAAAAGACATGCAGTCAGAACGTCCTCTGACAGTAATAAAACATCCACGAAAAAGTAACATCTTCAAAGACTAAAACGTTTGTAACTGCAGACTTAAGAGCAAATTCAATACCAGTCTTGATGAAAACAAGAACAGAACAAAGGGAAACATTTTGTTTAACATTTTTTGAAATGTAATAGCTTGCTGAGCTCTTACAATAAGTGACTTGTGGCTTTTAAAATCATATAAAGACAAGAGAGTGTGGTATTGTCCCAAGTTAAATGTCTGTACAAAGTCCTGAATAACAGGTTTAGATTACAAAAGATGCCCACTGTGCAGCTGCAGCACAGATGTTCCCTGCACCATTTGTTCCAGCTTAATGCTCACAATCTGTGCTATTTTCAGGAAAGTATGTTCCTCAGTAGTTGTGAGATCTTGTGTACTCACATAAAAGAAAACAATTACACTATTTGAAGGGTTGGTACGATGCACTTTGGCCATACCTCCTGCTTGGTTTTAGAAGTGTAGCCCTGGACAGACTCTCGTGCCACCAAGGTTTCTAGAGCCTCCTGGACAGTGCGGATCTTCTCTGACTGGATGTCCAGCTGCAGTGTAAAGAAAGGCTGCAGGGTGGCTGACTCTTTAGAGTTTTGTTGATACACCACCGATCTGACAAGGAAACAAAATAACCAGTCAGAAAACCTGGAGCAAAGACTATTGTTTAAAAAAATGTCAGCATCCGTGTCAAACAGTCAATGATGTCATGGATGCAAAATGTAAACAGCAATGTACACACATCTTTTTCATCAAACTCTCATGCCAACTGGCCACATCCATGCACATTTCTTTCCAGGTGCACATTCTCTTGAAATTGGACAACAAGCACCAGTGACACTGAGAATGCTGGATCAGTTCTCAACCAGGTGCATTTTATTGGTCTTTAAAGTAAGCGGTGAGTGAGATTAGCAGTTGTGAAAATATAGTTGTTTATGATGCAATCTCTGTATGTGACCACAGGCAGGACTCAGCTCATACACAGAGGAGGCATTTGGCTGGAGAGAAGAGAGGAGACCCAGGTCAGGTCATACCAATATCAGTTTTATTATATCCTGATATGTCAAACTACGCTACAACACAGTGATGTGACTGCAGCATCATGTCGGCTATGGTTACAGAAGCCAACGCTGGTCAATCACTGCGTAATCAGTTTTCTGATGACTGACGTTATTGCTCCTAATCCTTGTCTGTTTGTGGTCGCTAGCTTGGACGCTCTCTCTTTTGTGACATCATGGCCAATTTGTCTTTTTTGAGGCAACACTACATTTGCCACATGTCAAAGCACGTTCTGGCGAATCAGAGGGCCGGAGGCTTTGCAAATGCAGAGGGACTAGGTTCCTGTGTATGGATACAACCACATCCTTTCCCAATTGTTACACTGAATTAAAAGATTATGATCTGTACTTATATATTATACTATTAGTATTTTAACAGTGGACAGAAGAGCTCAGTAAAAGATCTTATCATATGCAGTTGTGAGTTAAAGAAAATGTACCGATTGTTCACAAATAGGTACATATTTTTGCTGATACACTTATGTATCAGCAAAAATCAAATTGCCTGCTCAGAGGAGCGGTATAAGATTGTAGTGACAAAACTGTTGCAATACAACAGTTTTTTCAAAAAATACTTTGCTGCAATTTACTGACTTCAAAATATTTTAACACTTGCTGCTATTCACTTTCAAACTATCCTGAGTGTATTAAAGCGATTATCTGTAGCACGTCAATATTAAATGCCTGACACAGGAATCGTGCATCAGCCTTTATTAATTATTCCAATAATAAGCTCATCCTGATTGCAACATCTCACCCAGAAAGCTTAGAAAGAAAAAATTTAATAACCTAGTTCCTCCTGAATGTTATGTTGAATAGTTCTGCTGAGAGACTTAAAATTGGGGGAAAATAATTTACATTTTTCAGGTTCAAGCAATCACTGACTAGTGCCTAAAGAAGTCTACGGGTTAAAGCCAAGCTCAGTGGGTGTACACACCACATTCTGTAAACACAGAATCCTGTATTCCATTTCTCTCTGGCTGCAACTATTGCTGAGAAAATAATCATTTAAGACACTGTGCAACCACTGTAAACCAGGACTCTGCCAGACCAGAACCTCATAGAACATATTATTTAGTGAGGCTACACCCGCACAGGTTCTTAACTTTCCTATTTGTCTGAAAGTTAAAACCTTTGTTTGTGAATGGGTGCCCCGTGTCTTGCTGTCGAGACTTCTGACCACAATCAAGCCACAGTAGCTGTTATTCTGAAGGACTGTAGTGCTTATTAGAGAAAAGCTGGGGTTGACCGATGGCAGACCCATTTGTGACAACACCATGAACAAAGGTCAAAAATTTTAACGTGGTAGATGCATAACCAATCTGTGGTGCACAGACAAGGATGATTTACAAGTATTACAAATGGCTGAATTATTAACTGGGAACAGTAGAAACAAGAGGATAAAGCTATCTTCTGAAATAGTCAACAATCTGGCCACGTACCTAATGTGCCCACCAAAGATATCAGTGATGGGTGTGCGAACAAAGTCAGCTTGGCGAGTGATGGAAGTCTTATTTCGGGGGCCCACTTGCTCCCACTCATCCTCACTACCTTCTTCCTCCTTATCAGCAACAACTTCCTCCACACCTGGCTGGGACTCGGGCCCATTGGGCATGGGAGCCTCTGTTAAAAACAAAGGAAAACTGCTAATAAAATGATCACAACACTTCAAAGTAAAATGAACTTCCTCTTCTGAAGCCCATTTTGCAGGAAACTCAGTAGCATTGCAGTTGATACTGGGATAAGCAAACATAAAACATTTTATTTTAAAATGTGAAAAACAATCAGTATGTTCTTTCCATAACCTGCATGAGTACTGTAGTTGCAAAAAAAAACTATACTGCTTAGGCAAGGTGGGTTTGGCATCTCTTTTCATCAGTTCATCATAAGCTTGTTGTTGATATTTTTATTTTAACGAAAATCAACAAGTACCACCATAAAAAAACTTCACAAACTCAAAAAATAGATGCCTCATCTACTTTGGTCCTGCTGATTACATAAAATGTGAAACACAGAGCAGACCAGTGACACTGAGAATGAATGAATTCAATTAACTGGTTTCTGTAATGACCTCATCAACTTATTTGCCTAGTGATACAGTTTTGAAATGGACGTGGCAAAAGATGCTTACTCTCTTCCTGAGGCGAGATTAGTTTTTTCAATGCCAGCATCTCCTCGTGCAATCCATTCAGAGTGAAGCCAAGATACTCCTCCGCATCTTCTTGTCGACCCTGAAAGAACATAAGGAGATCAGCACAAATTAAAACACTGTACCAAGAACACAGACTGACAAAAACACTGTGCCGACCAACAGGAATGCAGATTTTACAGTGATACAGGATGAGTGCAAGCCTTATAAACCTCTTGTTCAGGGTTCTTAAACAATTTCATTCATTAAAAACTGAAACAGGGCTGACACAGCATGTGTAACATAGGTGAGTTGTGAAATTTTGAATGGAAAAATTTGCCTTAAAAACAAGAACACCACCTTCAAGCCCAGTCTGTTCCAGAGGAAGTATGTGTTCAAAGAGTGCGATGATTAAAATCAAAAACTCATCATGACGCATTGCTTCGCAGTAGATATGTAGTGTATGAGACTCCAGAAGCAGAATAGTTACCTTCTCAGAGAGGCTTGACTTTATGAGAGTGAGGAGTCTGTAAATGTATGTCGGCTCAAAAGGTGCACCGGGTCGAATGTCCTTTATGACCTTATCGCCAACACCTGCACACGGTTAAAAATCCCACATCAGTGACACAGGTAACAAGTCTTTATAAATATGCCATGTAACATCTTACCTTGCTGCTTAGTTTTAGATGGCACAGGCATGTTGTTGAACTCATTCACCAGCCTTACACTGTCGCAGAGGAACAACGGTGATGAGTCCATACAAAACATTTTAGCAATTTGGTATCAGCAAGCAGAAACATTACTTACAAGTTGTCTATCATGGGTGTGGAGGTGCATGGTCTCTGCGTTTCAGTGTGCAGAGGAATGGACTTCATCAGGTGATACATGGGAGGGCAAGCAATCAGGGCCTGTAGGGTCTGAGTGTGCAGAGTCAAGGAGGATAGCACATATAGGAAAGGCAGTATGATGAGCAGCTTTAACGTTTCTATTGGATTATTAAAAACAGAGAAAGGGAGGGAAACAGCAGATATTTAAATTAAAGAAAAAATGCATTTTCCTGCTTTCTAGCATGGTTTTGAGGCAGAGATTAAACTGACTCATTTGCAAGTACTAGCCAGAGAACTGCTACATTTCACATTGAATATTTAAAAACAACACCTACGGGTTTGCCTGGGACTTGATATTTATTTATCCTTTATACTATTTGGTTTACTATGTTAGCTTGCAAGTGCAAGTCATGCAATCGATGGTGAAGGGTGAGAAAAGTGAAACGAAGTTAGTGCAGCTAAAAGCTGAGTGAAAGGATACAGCGTTGATATAGCACCAGTTTCCTTTGTTGATCAGTCCTCTCGGCTGCAAAGACACTGGTTTATGTATCAACTTCACATTCTCAATAAGTTCTGGGGATTCAAACAAACACAATGTTCTTAAACAGGCAGCCACAGCAAGCAACAATTCAAACCCACGTCAATGTAATACTGAGTGCATCATTACAGTCATTAAGACAGTATAGAGCAGAACAGTATATCAAATCATTCCTGTATCAAAACAGTTACATTTTCAGTTTAACAAAAGAAAAATGTTCCCTCTTCTTTTCCTGCCTCCAGTGACAACGGCACGTGAGACTGTCGGAAGAAAAGAGTTTGCTGTGCCACGTCTAGGAAGGGAGACTGTCATTCAGAAACACAGCTCCCATGGTAACGTGGACATTTTAACACAACTGCTTCTCAAATAATACATATTGTAGTTGTGACTACAAAACCAACAACAGACAGTACATTCAAGCTTATAATTATTTCCCCCCTACCTACATTGTATGTACATAAATTCAACTACTACATTTTAAAAAGCCCTATGAATTATTACAACACAATCTGATTACTAAGATCACTTTACACTGGAACCAACAGACATTTAAAGTGACCCATTTCTCTTTTCTAAATGTATGTAGCTCGATTAATTAGAACCCATTTATCATGTCAGTGCTTGACTTCTTGTAAAATTATTAAATATGTAATGTGCTTTTAAAGCAAAGATGAAAAGAGTGTTAAGTCTTTAAACTAGTACCAGTGGCTCATGCAAACCCATAAAGACTTTAATAACTCCTTGTGTAGGAAAAGGTGTGGCCTACTCAGATGACAGACTGTATTGCACAGTGCAGTAAAACTCCAAAATTACAGAGAGCTGTGTGAACTTGAGACACATCAACAAGCTTTTTCTTTGTGCATTTCATTATAAATGTGCAGAGAGCATGTATAGATAGCACTCACTCAATTTGTTTAGTACATGACAATAGATCTGTTGTTTGTAACTTTACAAATCTGCGACCATGTCTAACCTACTTGAACCTCTGTTTAAGTAATGCACTTTTCCCCATATCAAACAACCTTATCAGTTATATTAGTACATATTATCCAAATAGCTGATCTGTGGCTGTTTCCTGGTGTATCTCAAAGAGTTGGGTTTTTTTAAGTTCACATGGAGCTCTGTGACTAAACAATTAAACTAACACATTTGAAAAGCTATTAAAATGTACAGTAAACAACAGCTGGGACACATTTCAATCTGCCTGTAATTACAATCTTGCTTTATCACAGCCTTCTCCAACAGAAGAAAGAATTAAAGAGTGTAGAGATTTTAAATGACTAAACAATGCTTTTCAGTACATGTGAGCCAGTGGTTCTAGTGTCTAGAAATATCTGGTATACACTAAAACCCAAGAAGATAAAAATATATAGCTATCATGTTCATGTACACTGCAACTGAATTTTTATCTGTTTTATATATAGGCATGTAAAAAGTAAAGTTTTCACTGCAAACGGAAAATTGTTACTGTAAAATTTAAAATTTGCTTTTCAAGGTTCACCCAGTGGCGAGAGGCAGTGTGCTGAAATTATTACAGACAGAAACATCTGACATCACCTATACATTATGAAACCACACCAAACATGTGCACATATATGCAGCATATATCAGGTTTATCTAGACAAATCCTGAGCACAGTTCAGAATAACTTAGTACAGTAAAACAGTGTACATCTTGAACCCATTTAAAACTTATAACCCTAAAATTATTTCACATCAAACTAAACAGTGCTTATTCGTTACTTCGAGTCATCCTTGTCCACATCCCTCAAAAACTGCAGACCAATGAGATGTTTGAATTTTAAAGCTTTTGTCCTTATTTTGAACACAGTTTTATTTAAGTAAATGCTGAAACTGTGACTTTGCATACTTTTTCTTTGAAAGGGATAATTGTACCATTTTGTTTTGCGTTTTCGTGTCCCTAAGGAACAAACAGGGTATTCTAGGAATTTAAGATCTTAATGAATGAATTCATAAATGAAAAGCAGCCATCATATTATGTGATATCACAACTGCAACACAACCTGATAACATACTGTTAAATATCACCTGACTTTACAAAATAAGAATCCTTACAACAGGAGAAAAAAAATAAACCACCCACTTGTACAACTTGAACAACAAAAATAAGGCGTTCTGGCTACTTATGAGAGAAAGTGTGACTGATGACGTGAAAACTGACTGCTATTCATGGTGTAGTACCACCATCTAGTGTTCTCTTCTTAAACATGAAAGCAACATGCCTATGATGTTTTACATGTGGCAAACTGGGAACTGAGCCTTTGAGACTTGATATACGCAAGATGTTCAGCAGGATAATATGAAGTTTAGCCACTTATCACTTCTCATAACTTCTCAAACATCAAATAAGGTTTTAACTCTAAGAGGAACTGAAGGATTAGGAGCGTATTTGTGTTAACACTGCCACCAGGTGGAGAAGGAGTGATTCAATGAAGATGTCTATCGCAATAACACACTTTAAAATAAGACGGGTACAATGAGCTTCTTTATATAATACCTGCAAGTTTAGGGGCCATAGGATCCTCCGATACATGGACAGGGCCTTCTTTGACCTCCCCAATTTTCTCAGGCTGCTCTGGCGAAGCAACAGAGGGAGACACGGCTTCCACAACATTCTTTACCTCCACAAAGGCCTGAGGGCCCCCAGGCAGAGGCTTTGAGTTGTGGAAGAGACTAGCCCAAGATTTGGGGAGGTTGGCAGTAGGTGCAGCTGGAATTGCAGTCGAATGTACCTGCTCTGTCACTACTGGCTGTGCAACAGAGTCTGGGGAGACCTGAGCCTGCTCCTCACTCTCCAAGTCTTCTTTGTGTCCATCTACACTGATGGTAGTCTCAGGCTCTGCTAGCCCATTAGCCACCCCACTGTCTGCTACCTCGCTTCCCTCCAGTTCAGTAGTTGTACTGGAAGTGGCGACAAAAGAAGCAGCTGAGGAAGGAAGAGGTGATTTAGAGCAGGGGCTGTGCACAGTATCTGAAAGTTCAGGGCTCTGTGGAGCCAAATGATCTGGCTGCTGATCAGCAGTCCTCGGCTCCTCTGTCATCCCTCTGCTTTGAGAGGAAGATGAAGAGGAGGAAGTTGCATTGTTGCCATCTGACAAAGAGGCAGCTCCACTTGTTAATTCCAAAGAAGAGTCATCAGGGCTATCACAAGTCCTCTGATTGGCAGTGGACGAGGGAGAAAACTTGGTTGATGCCACAGCAGCTGCTGATGTCGCTGTGGAGACAGATCCAGGGGTGCAAAGTTCAGTCCCTAACAATGTCTTACTGTCCACATCCTCAGCACTGTGATGTGGCCCACTAAGCGCATGTCCATTCACCAGTGCTGTCACAGATGTCCCATCTGCTGCACTGCTGCTGTTGTTGTTGTTGGTGGTGGTGCTGCCAGTTGATGGGTCCAGGTAGCTGTAGTACCCTGGCGGTCGCTTTTTCTTTTTCTTTCTCTCTCGCTGTCCCAGACTGCCAGGAAGTCCATCTATGTCCTGGCAAACCTGATGATTGTCCAGGGCTGTGGCTTCAGCGTCAGGGCCATCCAGTGAGTTGAAGTGGGTTCCATCTGGGACATCAGCTGCTGGTGGAGCTTTCTGTTGGACCTTCTGGGCTGACTGGCAGCCCAGGATGAACTCTGGTGCCTGTGGGTTGAGGGTGCTCGACACCTTGTACAAGGGATCGTTCACCCCAATAGACTTGGAATCCATCACCTCGTCAACGCCAAACTCAATGTGCTGATAGTCTTCTGCTGCAGATAATATTTCAAACAATTAGAAATCCAAATGTTTTGTGTTTAAATACAGCTTAAACCTAAAAAACACACTGTCAGAGTAACTGACAGTAAAATCTAAATGCATTTTGCTCCCTGCTGCAGTAATTAAGGTTTTTTTATTAAAAATAAATCACCATTTCACTGTATCAATAAGCAGTCCATCAAAAGGGGTCGTGGGAGCTCTCTGACAGGAACAAACATACCAATAAAAAGAAATAAATTCTGCTGGACCCATTTTTAGCTTCAACAACTACTGTTGTGTCTATGCTCGACCAAACTGCATTCCTGCAGTGGGGTGATTCAACATTTCCATACCGCCAGAGCAGGATAATACAGTCTTATAGATTCTACAGTGTGATTATATGACACTGATCTTAATTTCCTAACAAGCAGAAGGCAGGCACAGTAATATGATAAAACATGATAAGTATTAAGCTATCGTTATTTTTAATACAAATTGGAAATTTGCACTCAAAATAATGATAGTTTAATACTCCCAAACACATGAATCAAGAACTTTGAACATTGTGCTAAAACTGTGTATATGCTTTTTTTTTATTTAGGAAAATTTAATGTAAGAACAATTTAAATAGCTCAAGACTGATAATTACACAAAATACAACTTTTAATGACTACTGCAGTCTCAAAATTATAAAAACCACCTGCAGTGGTTGCAGATCAGATACCTGGTGCAAATAATCAAACCCTTCATTAGTAGAACACATCAAATACATGAACTGACTAGGGGTTTGTTGAGTGACGTTTGATTGCAAAAAGTAAAAAAAGTTAAAAGAGAACATTGCCTTCACAAACAAAGAAAAAGGACACGAAACGTTAGTCAACTGAATGTTGCTTGAGACACCGTTGGAAGTCGTGTTTGTGCCTTCAAAGTTAAAGGAACAGTGGCTACACTACCTGGACATGGCAGAAATAGGAAGCTATCAAGAGCTGCAACCAGATTTCTGAGGAAGCAGGTGGAGAAAAACCCTTATATGACTGCAAAAGACCTGCAGCAAGATGTGGTATGTCTGGAGGAAGAAGAATGATGCAGCGAAATATGCATGAAAGAACACCATGCCCACAGTGAAACACGGCGGTGAGTCGGTGATGCTCTGGGGCCGTTTTGCTTCCTCTGGCACTGCAAATCTGCAGCATGTGGAATGCAAGACATCACTGAAGTATCAGGACATACTAGGGAAAAAAAAAAACTCATGCCGCCTGTGAGTAAGCTGAAGCTTGGGTGTCACTGGGCCTTCCAAAAAAAAAAAAAAAAAACCCACTGATCCCAAGTATACCTTCAAGTCCACCAAAGCCCGAAGTCCTGGAATATTCTGGAGTGGCCATCACAGTCAGACTTGAACAGTAAAGAAAATTTCTGGTGGGATTTGAAAAAGGTGATTGCTGCACGCAAACCTAAGTATATTAGTGAACTGTAGGGCATTTTCCCATGAGGAATGGACTAGGAATCCTCAGGAACGTTGCCAAGCTGATGTCATATTTGCAGCAGGTTTTAACAGCAAAGGGTGCTGTACCAAGCACTGTAGCCATGTCATGAAGGAGCTGAATTATTTTGAGACTGCAGTAGTCATTAAACGCATTTTGAATTGAACTTGTATGAACCACTTGAAACATTAGTTGTGTTGAGCTATTTAACTAGTCTTGTTTTATCTGACCATTTTAGATGACAACTGAAGTGTCATCCATAAAAAAACAAACAGTACCTTTATACTTTCTAATGTATTCTAATGGAAAACTCTGATCAGCATTATTAAAGTTTATATTCAAAATGAAGCTAATCTGGGATGAGTGTGCAAAATTAAACTGAACTGGCATTCATAAATGTCTGTGTTCTCGCATCAAAATGTCCTGAAATAAAGTTATAGAGAAAATAATGCATTACAATTACAAAACAAATGTACTTCATTGTTTAGTTAAAATGTGTTGCATGGCAGCATAACAATAAATTATTATGCAGTAAGAGGTGCAAAGTGAAAAGGTGAAAAAACTGGAAACATTAGTAAGTGCAAATCAGAAAAGTCATCCAAGTCTTGTATTATGACACAGCTGACTGGTAACCCAAACTGTAAACCCTGATGTTGTGCAGGGGTTAAGAGGGTATGTAAACAGCAGTTACATCCTCTAGTGGGATTAGAAGATCTTCTGTTAGTGTTTCTGAAATCGTACTTCATGAGTATAAAATGCATTCAGCAGTAAAACCTTAACGCTGTAAGGCTAAATATGTACACACATGTTAGCAATCACATAAAACCTTCTCTATGCCCTTAAGCTGTGACTGTTAAATCATTCAAAGATTTAATTCAATTGTAATTCAACTTGGAGTCCTGCAGTGGTGAAAATGCATTGTATGCAAGAGAAGATAAGATACTTCACAGTATCTTGAGCATGCAAAGCTCTACAGATTTTACCAACAGGCAAGAGAAAGAATACAGGCATAAGGTTTAGAAAGCCACCAGTTTTTGAAACCTGGATTTTAAGTTTTACAGCAAATGAACAACAGCTAGTCAAGCCACAGGGTGTCAGACTCCTTAACTCACCGCAAACCTGCAGTCCCATAGACTCCATAATATAAGGTACAGCAGGAGTGCAGTAACTTCCTAAATAATCAATACAAATCAAGGTAAGGCAAATGTCATGAGCAAGTAAGTACCATTTTAAAAACGGTGGCTGTTATTAAATTTATAATTTGGTGGCTCAAAATTTAAAGAATGAAAATTACTTATGCTTAAAATAATGAAATATGCAAGGTATAAAGTATTCTGTAATTCATTCTAAACAATTATTTACTATACTTCATGAATAAAATAAAAATATGCAAAATAATGAAATAAAAAGCATTTCCCTGCCAGCCAAGTCAGGCCATTTTAAAGGCCTGCATTGAAAAGCTACAGTTATATCAACTAAGAGCATGATTCAGCTCATGAGAGGAGGAAGGTATTTTGATGCCAATACATTTAAGAAAAAGAAGTGCATATCAAAAGTACATACCAGAAGACTGACTGACACATGGGACTTTGTCATTGAACGGAGGAAGCTGGTGAGACAAAATTCGGTGTAAAAGAAAACAATTAGATTATAGACTTAACATTATCATCTGGGCATCAATCAATATAATTAGGAGCCACATGGAACATTAAACAACTGTCACGGTCAATTAACAGTGGCACCTTTATAATCACATATTTGCCAAACTGGAGCATCACGTAATATATAATTACTCGTGTTTTAAAAATTTGCATTTTACTTCACATTAAAATGCCAATTTTAATGTGAAGCAATAAGATCTTGCTGACCACTAGAGTGATCAATCACCATACCCACCAAGTTTTTAATGATTTATTAAAGTAAAAAAATAACTATCACATCTTAAAAATCTATTTCCTTACCTCAACATAACATCGTGGAGTCACAAAAAACTGATTGATCTCATCAGGGCTGAATTCCCCGAATATGTACTGTGGGGAGAAATCAATGAAGTTATTAGTTGATGAAAGACTTTTTTTCTTTAAATATTTCCTGACCTTTTGCTAATTCTAAGTAGGTCATTCATCTTGAATTGTTTGACACACTGTTAAAAAAAATTTAGATCATATCATCAATGCAAAAGATCAAAGTCAGCTAATATCGACAGCGAAGGACATCGCTTTCCACATAACTGGAACTGTTTCAAAAGGTGCTGTCACTGGATATCTAGGTACAAGGGCTCTCACCCAGTCAGAACTGCAATGCTAGCTTGTGCAAAGGTAAAGCCCAACATGAAATGATGAGTCATGCAGTGTTATACATAAACGATGAATGCAAACAGCTCAGCTCAGATTCCAGGATCATTTGCTTCTAGGTAGGTTTTAGATTCATTAACACAGGTTAACAAAGAATATGTGGAGACAACCTAATCTCTGACTAACTGTAACAGAGTTATCCAGTTACTCAGCAGCAGAATCACACAAGATTAAAGATTTAGTTTAAATTGTAAGCATATTAGTAAGAGGAGAAAACGTGTCATGTCACCGGTATTAAAAAGGGATTTTATGAGGCCTTAAAGCTTTAAGTGCATTTTCACATGTACGTCAAGTGATACTGAAAGTCACGTAGAAACACAATGAGTTGAGCTGTAACAGTAATTAAGAAGTTGAAAGACAATTACTGACTTAGTATGTATTAATAGGTTAAATGGTTGAATCAAATCTCAAGCAAAAACATTTACCTGTTTTAACTACTCAAATGTTTGCTGCACTTTTGCATATGACAAACACAATTTTGTATAAAAATTCAAGATTCAAAAAACTTTATGAATCACAAGTAAATAAAACAAGCTCTGGGAAACTGACTGACATTTTGTAGACAACCAAGACAATCAATTTTTTAATGAAAAGAATACTTCTAGCACTACAACTAATTACCATTATTATTAATCACCATTTCAATTTTATTTACTATAGTTGTGCTACTCCTCCGATGGATCATCATTACAGCTTCACAGTGCAACACCACACTGTGCCACTTAAGTCTCCATGTGCATGGAAAACTCAAAGCAACTGAGAAAAGGAGAAATGAACGAACCATGCTGTTAATCCTCTCTGTGCAATAAACAGTGGAACGTGAAAGGGGTGACACGCAGAAAAGAAAGTGCAGCTCAAGCATATGTAACTCTTTGCAAACGAGGCCCCATGCGAGGGCCTGCATTGCTGAAACGGCACTACAAGCGTCAAACAGTCAGCCATAATCCAACGGCCTCAGGATGGCTAATACAAGCACAACAGAAAGAATGTCCCTTTGCTTCTTTCTGCAGGCATGCCACACGTACCACACTAAGCTGCCCTTGCTGTTAGTTTGCACTGAGGATTACGATAAATTAGCCATCTCTATGATTTCAACCCAGTTCAGTGACGACACCACACGGACACAACTGGGCTATAGGAAATGGCTAGCATGACAAACAGGTCTGGAGTAGTACAGGAATATAAAATATACACTAACTGACCACTTTATTAGGAACACCTTTATAATCTAATGCAAACCAATACAGCAGCCTTTCCATGAATTCTACTTTTATAAGGTTATCATTTGTGTTCCGTGAGCTCCTAGTGGGTGGTGGAGTCGTACTGGAGTGCTTTAAATTAAGAGGTACCTCCAAAGTTTTGGCAACTCTATTTACACAAATGAGGGACCCAAACACTAGAAACATCTTAATTTAACATATGTTTAAATGAGCTTTGTTACAACTTTCTGATTTGTAATAATAATTTAAGTCTCACAACAATGTAGAACAAGAGGTCCCATAGATTGACTAGTATAAATCATCATTGGTGATCCTTCATCTTCAGAGATTTTTCAGCTGAGCCAGTGAAAATTTTGTTTCATCATCCACTTTGTTGAAAATACACAAAGCCTTTAAAACTGACTAAGCTTACTCAAATCTAGATATTCCAATTCAGCAGTCTTCTACATGTCACTGTCGTTAATGTAGACCCACAAAATATTGATTACCGTCACAAATCATTAAATCACTATGTGTATATATTCTAACCAGGATTACTCATAATCTCACATAGCCATCATACCCGGAAAACTGACTGCCATTGACAATCTGTGCACACTAACAGGGGACACGGCCAGCACTATAGTGATTGTTCTCTTAAATGGAATGCAGCTTTATTAATGGACAGCTTGGCTGAGCATGAAAATGCTGCAGCACCACTACAAATAAGGTCAGACAAGTTTTCAATGAATCTCTGAAGCATGCCTGTGCCTGCATGTTGGTGTGTGGTAACAGGGGGACAATGATCACAAAGCATTTTCTGTGTCGATTCGATTCTCAGAAGTGGCAACACCATTTATTGATATGATTAGTCAGTCATTAGTTAGTCTTTTCAGTGATCTGAAAAATGTTTTATTTTTATTTGAACTTTGTGATAACTACCAGACTTTGAAGATAAAAGAGTGGCCATGACAATTTTCACCTCAATCTACTGACATAAATTACCCTAAAGGACATGCTGTTATGCTAATTAAGCTAAACTGATTGGGTGAATCGCTTTCTAACATTGTCTACACTGCCTAAGAGCTAGAATAATGAGAACATTTAGCATGTTAGTGTGATGTACTAAGAATAACATGATAATCTCAAAGTACAGCTGATACTGCTGGGATTTTACTGATCTGTGTAAATAAAATTTGACCTGTGGGTAGGTCTGTATTTTCATCACCAAAAGATTTCTACCAAAAGGACTATAACCAGATGTGGTAGAAGTACAAACACAATTAAAAATGCATGTACTTGCCTAAAACAACACTCCACTACAAGTACAACTGTCATTCATTAACTTTACTCACCTAAGTACTAAGTACATGCTCAAAAATGTACTTGAGATAGAAAAGTACAAGAACTCAAAAAAAAAAAAAAACACTGAACACTACTGAATGTGACGCTGTTTATAAGTGTACCAGAGAAGTCAACATTTATTTGACAAACTTCCAAATATGATAAATTTGTAACAGAATTTATACTAATTAACAAAATCAACCATCAGAAATATGTTACCAAGAGACTTTGTGTGGAACAAAAACTGCAGCCAGTGAAGATGAAGCGGATTTGGACCACTATGTTTTGACACAATTAAAATCTAATCTATTAATAAATCAATAATCTACACATGCACCAAGTAGCTAGTAAGTAAAGCTCTCAAATAAATGTAGTGGAGTAAAACATACATGATTTTATTCTGAACTGTGGAGTAAATGTAACAAAATAAAAATACTCCAGTATTTTATACAGTCAAAATCAAAATTATACAGTATCTGAGTAAACCACCTCCGACCATAAATGCCAAGACATTTCAATCTAAAGCAGCACAACAGGAGTAAAACAAAGCTATTGAATTCGTAGCTACATTTCTAGCGCATTTTGACTGTGTATGCATTTTTCATGACTAAGTTGAATACTTTAGGCAGCGTGGATGATAGTTTGTGGACAAAGTATGCAGTCTTCCCAAGTAGGTTGTGAGGATTACCATCCGCAGAGATTTATGCCTGGGCAGAACAATGGGCTGAACTTTAAAGAAACATTACAAAAATAAGGAGGATGTCGCAATAACAGTGACAAATTGCAAAAGCACCTAAGAGCCATGCAATTTTATTTGCTAACTTATTCCTCACTACAACAAACACAGCCGACGAGGTTTATTCTGATGCTTCTATATGACTACATTTTTAATCTCAGGAGAGTAGATCCGTGTCAGACTGACATCAAGCTCCGCAAGCTCTGGGAGGGTGCTCCGTGTTAACGCAGCTTTACTAGTATGAGATGAGAGGAATGACAAAGAAATGTCACCTGAATGTGAATTATATTTCCTTTATGTATTCAAATAGTTTCTGAAACACCAAAAATTTCAGACAAACTTATCCATAATTAAAACTAAACTACCCAAGAAACATAATGTTATGCATCTTACTTTTGAATGTGATGTTTAGAAGAATATTCACTAAACACACACACACATTCTGCAATGGCCATGAATAATGTCGATAAATATATCCTGTTGCCTAAATTTACTATTCCAACTCAGTTGGAGGTCACTGCAACAAAATACTGCCTAGATATTATCATTAAATGCTTTTGTAATCTCTCACAGTGGCTGAGCTTTAGTCTTTAGAGACAATGATGCGATGTTAGCATAGGTGACATGTCTGCAAGAGAGTTTATTAACAGCATTACAAGCAAAATATTTCTGTTTCGCAAATTGTCAGATTAAAGCAGTTTTTTTTTTTT